>OY720366.1:19556184-19721184 GCA_963082945.1 Cerastis leucographa
ACGACTGCACGGGCCAGTGCCTGCACGGCGCCACCTGCATCGACCTGGTAGACGACTTCCACTGCGCGTGCGCGGCCGGTTACGCAGGACGCACGTGCGCTCGGGACATCGACGACTGCGCACCACGTCCTTGTCGCAACGGCGGCGAGTGCGTGGACTTGCTCAACGCCTACCGCTGCATCTGCCCCGTCGGCTTCTCCGGCACCAACTGCGAGGTACTTATCCCCCTCCCCACACCCGCGCTCTCCTCTCTGTCTACTAATGTATAACTAACGATCTGTACGTCGCCCGCTCAGGTGGACCGGTCGCCCCGTCGCTCTAGCTCTAACAACAACTAACCTGTCTTCTGCTTTTTTAGCTGACCTCCTGTTATGGACGCTACTGCGCGGTGAGTTTCTTCTAATCATTTATAATATCAAAAGATGTTGTAGTTATTGTTGAATTGTGTGTGATTGCTGGTATGGTACGTAAGAGCGTTGTGTTGGCACATCGGTGTATCGTTCGGTGCTTGTGTTGCAGGACGACCGCGACCACTGCGCCGGCGCACCCTGCGCCAACGGCGCGGCGTGCTACACGGCGCAGAGCGACTACTACTGCCACTGCGCGCCCGGCTGGACCGGCAAAAACTGCACGCAGCGCGCCGCCAGAGAACGTGAGTCACTTCGCTCTATTGTTACTCAGTAGCGAGGAGCAGACATTTGATGATACTCCTTGGAAAATTATAATACTGTACAGAGGCGGACGATATTGTACAACAAACGCCGGAGTCACCCTAATAAAGAACATTTCAAGTGGGACCTTTCAAAGGTGCGGCGGTTCTCTCAAAGGTGCGGCGGTACTATCAAAGGTGCGGCGGTACTCTCAAAGGTGCGGCGGTACTCTCAAAGGTGCGGCGGTACTCTCAAAGCTCGTGACTAAATAATAACAGCCGCTCGGGTCGATCTTCCGGTTAAGTCAGTCGCTCCATCTGGTTATACTGAAATCTGACCCCATCATAGTTGGGAAAAGGCTAGGCGGATGATGAATAAGTGTTGACTTACTTAAATGGCAGGCAGTTTCTCGGAAAAAACACTCGCAGTCGCAAGAAAATTTACCAATAGTACTTCGTAATACGTCGTATTATAAAATTATTTATCATTGCATTCTTAGAAAGACTAATTATACATATAGTGTTTTGTGTGGTAATTGGTCGTTCGGCCATCCGTTATTGTAACATATGTGTTCCGCGGGCGCAGAGAGCGACGCGTGCACGGCGGAGGGTGCAGCCCCTCCGTCGCTCTCTGCGACACTGCACGTCGCTACAGCTGGTGCTTCACGTTACAGAGCTGGACGAGTGCGCGACCAGCCCGTGCCGCAACAACGGCAGCTGCGTCACCGGCACCGCCGACTTCACCTGCATCTGCCGGGACGGCTGGACAGGTGTGTAACTCAAACTCGAAGCATACATTTCAATGAGACCATTACAGCCACTTTTGAATGTCAAAAAAACAACTAAAAAGCGAAAGTACAGTGATTGGGAAGTCACAAGGCATAATAACTTGTAAAAGTACTCAAAAATCAATATATTTTTATTTCACATAGGCCTACATGGGCACTTGTAAAACGTCGACAAAAGGGTGCTCGGTTCGGGTTGGTCGTTTCCTATGGAGAAGAACCGCAAGAAACTTCATGGTTACTCTTGACTGTACTGTACTGTAGTTGCCCATTCCGTAGCGTAGATCTCTATGGAGAAGAATGGGCAAGAAACTCCATGAACTGTTTTTTTTTTTAATCAAATCTGAGGGCACGGCAGTTCCTCGCCAAGTCTAGCTTATTGTTACAAGATCTTGGTAACATCATTCATGTTGAGATTATACAAATACTAGCTTATGCCCGCGGCGCCGCCCGCGTGGAGTTTGATAATTGTCCCACGGGAACATATATCGGGATAAAAAGTATCCTATGTGTTAATCCAGGTTATACACTACCCGTGTGCCAAAGGAGATGTTTCATTTTTGTATGGGACTCCGGCCATGACTTGTACCTTTCAGGAAAGGTGGGAAACAATCCCCTGAATAGAATAAAGCAACATTTTTTATATAGTAATATATGGTTTTTATGCACATAATAAAAATTAAAAATGTTTGACGTTTGTCGCGAGAGTTATGACAGGTTGTAGAGATGACGTTTACATAACCTAGAAATTGCAGTACAAAGCAAAAGTCGTAGGAATGGAACAAAAAATAAATGAGATAACGTAAAATAACACCAAAAGCCACGAAAGTCGAGACGAACAAGACTGACTGATTGACACTGATGGGTTCTGTCACTTGTCAGAACAAAATGTCATTTTGAATTTTTCGTTCAGAAGTACACTCCAGAAAAGTAGTACTTACCTATTATATAGTTTTTAACGATGAAATCACCACACTTGTTTATAATTAGTTGAAAATAATGTCTAAGAGACTAATAATAATAATTATTGACTTGGCTCGCGAGGTTGTCGACATGTGGCATGTTGACTCAGCGATCATTGTGCCGATAGTCGTATCAGCTAATGGCCTAATTGCCAAGAGCCTCTACCAATATCTGATGAGGCTCTCGTTAGGCAGACGGATCAAGGGCTTGATGCAGAAAGCGGTACTCCTGGACACGGCTCGTATTGTTAGGAGGTTCCTTTCTCTGGAGCCCTGACCGCCGGTAGCTTGGACCCTGTTCCCGATACCGGTGGGCTACAATTTTTTATATTTTAAATGTTTTTTATTTATTTTTTATTATTTATAAGAAATATTTAAAAATGTAGAAAATTTGTTTGTAAAAATGAATAAAGGAAATAATAATTAATTACAAAAACACATACTTTTCATAATTCAACGCCGATGTGATATTATGTTTTTATGTGACATAATTTCAGAACGAAAGCAAACTGCAAACTGGAAGACGCCATGTTGAATAGAATGGGGCAATAATTGAAAAACTATAACTTTTTGTGCACAGAAAGAATATTTTTCCTAAATTCGTGGTATTTTTTCCTCTTTTTCAATAAATGTACATCTTATGGCCGAAAATGAAACATCTCCTTTCATCCAAATCCATTCAGTAGTTTTTGCGTGAAAGAGTAACAAACATCCATCCATCCATCCATCCTCACAAATTTTCGCATTTATAATATTAGTAGGATGTGAGATTTATGTTACGTTCAAGCTAAGAGTGTCCAGAGTAAAAGATACCAAACATTCAAAAATAAAGTTATTAAAATAAACCGTGGAAGCTGGAAATGACCAGTCCAGGTCCAGACCAGTGATTTTAACGATTGTATCTCCACTTCAAATCATAAAATCTGTTTAATGTTGAATATTTTGTTTGTTTCCTTGTCATTTGAGAGTATCAGCATGAACATATTGAGTGGCTCTTTGATTTTCCAACTCAGTTTGTTGACTGCTTCTAGTATCTTGTAGCCTTTGCTGCGCAAGTTTTCGAGTACTGTTTTCGGGATGCATGTGGAATGCTATTTTTTCGCCATAACTCTTATTGGCCTCTCTTGCTTGTTTTCATACGAGTGCCAAAGGCAGGCGTTATCTGAACGGGCTTTTGAAATTGCTCTGTAAGATTCTTTGTTTTTGGCGTTTACTTTAACGGTATCTCCATGCATCATTTTGATGCTGAACGCGTCAGCTGATTGATTCTCACATAGAAAATCAAAGAATTTTTGGTAATTACGGATACCATCTACAACAATAGGTCACCACTATAATAGGTTATATAAAGCGTATAGGAGTGATGATCTTTTCATAAATTCTATTCAGGTCGATTTTGAGTGGGTTGGCCAGGAGAGGTGTTCAATTTCCTTTTCTTCCTGCTCTTCGCATGCAACACAACTGCTCTCAGCGAAAATCGAACATTTAGCGTCAATGAAAATTACAGTACTCAGTAAATGGTGGCTTTTTAGAACATAGTACTCACTCATGGTGCTTTAACGACACATGCAACTGCCTTACAGTAATATTAAAGAAACTAAGTTTGTATTGATTACGAGGATTATAATTATGTCGTTAGGCAAAACGTGCTCCGTGCGGATCGAAGGCGTCGACCGTTGCCCTGAAGGTACGTGTGCCAACGGAGGCACATGCGTGCGTGAGGGAGCCGGCTGGCGTTGCGCCTGCGCCACCGGGTGGGCCGGCGCCGCGTGCGACACGTCCCTCGTGCCCGTGCCGCTGGAGCCCGCCGTTCCCGCGTGCCCGTGCGCGGCGGGCGGCTCGTGCGTGCCCACGGCCGCGCCGCCGGGCTGGGCGTGCGCGTGCCGCGAGGGCCGCTCGGGCGCGCGCTGCGAGCACGTCGCAGACCCGTGCGCGTCCGCGCCGTGCCGCAACGGCGGGCGCTGCGTAGGCGGCGCGGGCTGGTGGGCGTGCGAGTGCGCGCCGGGCTGGGCGGGCGACACGTGCAGCGCGCGCGCCGCGCCGCCGCCCGCCGCGTGCGCGCCCGCGTGCCCGCCGGCCGCCACCTGCGTGCCCGACCCGCGCAGTCCCGAGCGCGGCGCGCGCTGCGTGTGCCCGCCGCCGCCGCAGCGCGCCGCTCGCCGCTGTCTAGAGAGTAAGTTACGCGCTGACTGCTCGCGACTCAATTTTGTCTCCTGAGGTATCGTTTAACATAGATGTGTTCGGTCAGTGCTCGCGGGGCTGGGTGCGGACGGCGACGAGGGCGTGGAAGGCGGGGAGGGCGGCGAGCCGGAGGGCGGCGCGGAGGGCGAGCCCGGCGTGTGCGGCGCCGACAACGGCACGTGGTGGTGGGGCTGCAACGCGTGCTGGTGCGACGCCGGCGCGCCCGCCTGCACGCGCCTGTGGTGCGGCCTGCCCGACTGCCACATGCCCAACGCGCAGTCGTGCCGCACCGACGAGGTAACCACCCTCATCTGTTTCCACACGAGATACAACACTAATCTGTCTTAACACGATTCGCCGGTTACTCTCAAAGGCTACGCAGGAGTGTACCTACACGCAACAAACAAAACGGAGCAAGTACCAAAAATACACAATGTCATCTCATATTATCTGAACGCTGCAGGTGTGCGTCCCCGCCGCGCCGGCGCTGTGCCTGCGAGCGCCGTGCGCGCCCATCGGCGAGTGCCGGCGCGTGTCGGGGCGGCGCGTGGAGCCGCCCGCCCTGCCCGCGCCGCCCGCGTGCTGGCCCGGCGCGCGCGCCGCCCGCCTGCCCGCCGGCTGCGCGCGCGCCTCGCTGCAGCTGGCACGCGAGCGGCTGGCGCGCGGCGCGCACGTGGAGCGAGCGTGCGTGGCGCTGCGCCGCGCGCTCGCAGCCGCGCTCGCCGCGCGCGCCCCCCCCGCGCCCCCGCTCGCGCTTCTCTGCGACCTGGCCCCGGATGACGACGATGCGCTCGATCTTGCCTTGGTAAAAATCTAAATCTGACGCAACAGACCAGATCATAGTTGTTTCCCAAATGATCTTCACAATATTGTTATATCGAACAGTGGATCGGCGACGAAGTGGGCACGGACGGGGCGGAGCGCGCCGAGGCGCTGAGCGCGGCCGTGCGCGCGCTCAGCGAGCTCGTGTCGCGCCGGCGCCTGGCGCACCACGCGCTGCTGGGCGCCGCGCTGCGCCTGCGCGTGCCGCACGCGCCCGCGCCCTCGCCCGCCACCGACGCCGCCGCCTCCGCGCCGGCGCTGGCGCTCACGCTGGCGGCGCTGGCGCTGCTGGCTCTGGGCGGCGCGGGAGCTGGCGCGGTGCTGCTGCTGCGCCGCCGCCGCGCCGCCGCCGCTGCCGAGCGCTCGCGCCGCTGCGACGAGGAGAAGTCCAACAACCTGCAGAACGAAGAGAACCTGCGGCGCTACGCCAACCCGCTGCGCGAGGACAGCGGCACGGGCGCGGGCGGGGGTGGCGGAGGCGGGGAGCTGCCGCGCGCGCACTCGCTGTACAAGGCGCAGAACGCGGACGCGCGCAACGACACGCCGCCGCGCGACAAGGAGCTCACGAAGCGCGCGCTGCCGCCGCCCGAGCCGCCCCCCTCCCGCCACCCGCCGCCCGAGCGCCTCACCGTGCTCGTGTGACGTCACGCGCGCCGCCATGACGTCACTCTGTGATACTAGTGGAGTAGCGCGGTAGCGGCCCCGTGACTCCCGCGACACTAAAACTATTTATTGTTGTAAGTACGACGCAGATCGCCATCTTGTAAATATTGTATTTTATGTAAATAATGTTGAACAGTGTGAAATTTGTACGTTTTGTGAGTGGTTAAATGAAATGGAGCATTTTTGTTTGTAAAGGTTGTAAAGTGAAAATGAAAAGTTGTTTTAATAAAAAATAAACTGAGTTTACTTGATAGTTTAATTGATATCCTCTCTCTCTCAAGCAACTAGTATACCTAATCAACCACTCCGCTACTGAATGTCGAAGTTTGAAATGTCGACGTATGCTAGTTCTAAAGTACAGGATCTCGATGTACGCCAGTTCGAAAGTTCACTGGACCGAAGTATGCAAGGCCGACGTATCGTTAGATAGAAAGCATAATTGTTAAAGAGCGAGCGAAGCGAGCTCTGGAGTTGGGGCACCCCGACTCGGACAGGTTAGGTTCGAAGGGGATGGCGGGGTCTAGTGAGCGAGCAGAGCGAGCGAACTAAGACCCCGACATCCCCTTCGTGTTAGGTTACTGTAAACCCTGCAGACAGAAATAGGAGCCCCGCGTAGCGGGGTTACGTGGACTATGCTTTTAGGGTTTCTAACTAACGATACGTCGGCCTTGCATACTTCGCTCCAGTGAACTTTCGAACTGGCGTACATCGAGATCCTGTACTTTAGAACTAACATACGTCGACATTTCAAACTTCGACATTCAGTAGTGGAGTCCTAATCAACACAAGCTATCGCAATTTTCTTTGATAAAGTCAAAAGGATAAAATATAAATACAACTAGTTGTTGTCCGCGACTTCTTCACTTGACTTCAGACTTTGAGGTGTATGTACTCGTGTGAGCACGCACTAGTACAGTACACTTACGCTTAAAAAATTGATCGTCAACATTTTTCGCGATTCCATAAAATTGCACTTTATTATCTCCTCACAATATTTTGGTCACGATGAAGACGTGTGTAATTTGCATTGATCAGTTTAACGACGGGGTACAATGTGGAAGCTGCGAGAAATTCCTGGATTTCTCTTGTGCCAGTGTGTCTGAAGCGGGTTGGAGAAAACTGGGACCCGATCGAAGAACGCAATGGAAATGTCCTGTTTGTAAATGGTCACCTGCTCTGCTTTCACCGCAACCTTCTGCTTCATTGGATACAGTACTGGGTGAGATTCGCGAAATGAAGCAGCATTTGCTGAGCTTACCAACCCTAGTCAGCGACATTAGATCTATTAAAGATGAGTTGACCGAGCTTAAGAAAAGCTATGACTTTTCCCGTGGTAGACTCGATGAATTCGATACCAGACTTGCTGAACTTGAAAATAAAACCTCCGAGTTTGAGAAGCTTCGGGACACTGTCTCTTCGTTGCAAACAGAATTAACCTCAAAAAAGCTTGAGCTTCCCTCGTATGATCAGCGATCCAGGCTAAATAATGTGGAGATTGATTAAGGGTGTCCCCCTGAAGAAGGATGAGAACCTGTTCTCGATCGTTGACGCCATCAGCTGCAAAATCAATTACAAGTGTTCGAAGACTCAAATTAACTACATTTCGAGGGTGCCTATACACAATTCGAAGGAAAAATTAGTGATAGTGAGCTTCCTCAACAGGTATAATATTAAGGAAGATTTTATTGCGGCTGCGCGTGCTGATAAAGATCTCTCCACCTTGGACTTAGGTTTTCAAGGAGAGTCACAACGTGTTTATGTCAACGACCATCTAAGTGCGGAATACAAAAAACTCCTGAACATAAATAAAATCGCTGCCAAAGAGAAACGCTATGAATTCGTTTGCGTTACACACGGTAAAATTCATGTGCGCAAGGATGTTAATCGCAAAACCTTAATAGTAAGAAAGGAATTTGATTTAAACAAAATTGTTTAAGCCGCTATTTACATACAATATTAACTTTTTGCTTTCCTACCTTTAAAAATTTTCGAAGTTTGCACATCAATTATTATTTACTTTATTTTAGGGTTCCGTACCTCAAAAGGAAAAATCGGCCAAGTGCGAGTCAGACTCGCGCACGAAGGGTTCCGTACCCATATTTATAAAAACTGCCATATATGATCTACAAATGAGACTAGTTTTGAGTACAACTGACGTTTAGCGCCATCTATCGACATTTCTATGGAGTTGTTCGAAATTTTCGAGTCAAATACAATTGGTCGACTATTACTCGTAAGCTGGTAAGGCCTACTTAAGCGTGATAGTTTTCCTTTAAACTTCGTTATTTAGAGGTACTACTGCCGTGAAATTTGAATTTCTAACTACAACCGTTTATTTATTACTAACAAATTGGATTGTATGATCTGTTAATAAATGATTATTATTAGTATACTTAAATAAAAAACGGTATTCCCAAACCCCTAATATTTTTAAAAGACCTATCCAACGATATCCCACACTATGAGAAGGGCGAAAAAAAAATTATCATCCCCATTTTACATGTAGGGGAGGTACCCTAAATAATTGTTTTGTTTAAAATTTTATTTTACCACTTTTTCGGCGCCATTAACGTGTATACTCATGCCAATTAACAACTTTCTAGTTTCAATAGTTTTTGAGCTAAACCGCGGACAGACAGACAGACGGACATAGCGAAACTATAAGGGTTCCTTGTTGACTACGGAACCCTTATAGGATCACTTTGTTGTCCGTATGTCTTTCTGTCAAGACCCTTTTTCTTAGAAACTCTGGAATGTTCTGGAATTAGAAAATATGGAATTTATATCAAATACTCAAGTCTACTGCCTCTTAGAGCTGTAAAAAAATCAAACTTCTAAGCCACCGCAATCAAAAAATACAGCCGTTTATGCCGCAAATTTTCGACACTCGCAGAGCTCTCAGCACTCGCTTGAAAGTTGGTACGAAGTAAATTTACCGTATTTTTATTGACAAATTTTCACCGAAAAAAATAATTTTAACTTTTACTTATATACCTACAGGTTTGTACGGAACCCTCGGTGCGCGAGTCCGACTCGCACTGGGCCGGTTTTTCTTTATATTGACATTTTTAATTTCGTAATATCTTTTGAATGGAATGTCCGATTTCAATAATTCAAAAAGTAATTAACAGGTATTGAAACTGTCTTGAATACGAAATAATTTATTTGGATAAGAATTAATACAAAGGTATGGATATCATGGTCTGATTCCGAAAGGCATTTCTATCAACTTTTAAAATTTTAAAAAGTAGTTATAGTGACATAACCACAATAGTTGGAGATATGGTCTCGCGAAGTTTTTTGTTGATATTGATATGTTCTATAATATTTTAGAACATTTTTTTGTTCTATCATCAATACTTTCCGCAGCGCATGCGATGAAAGACATTTTATGGCTCATTTTTTTACACTTTGGTTTTAGTAGGGATTTCTAAGGATCTCTATTTTTTTCTAATAATAAATATAGCCTATGTTACTCAGTGATAATGTAGCATTCTAACGGTAAAAATCGGTCCAGTTGTTTTTGAGTTTATTCGTTACATACAAAAATACAAATCTTTCCTCTTTATAATATTAGTGTATATTAGTGTAGATGTAGATTATCTAACTTTGGGCGATAAGTACAAAGTAAACGATGAGTACAAAGCGGGCATGTCAGACACCATTGACGAGATTGTAAGTTATAGCTGTAGGTGGTCTAGCTTTAAGGTCATCGCGTTTTTTATAACTTGCTGCTGGTCAAGACGTCGAAATTAAGGTCCATTATGCACCCACATTTTTTTAGTGAGGATCCATTTTTAACTTTGAAACTGAGCTGGTCAAAGAAAGTCACACATAACTCTTAAGACGAAAAGGCCAAGACCCCAAGTCATGGAGACTGTTAATCAAAGAAATATTTCTAACCTCGGACAAGTTTTTGGTACCAGAGATGGGCAAACTAGTGGGGAAACGTAATGTCGGTGGAAGAAAAAAGTCTTGGCTGAGAAACATTTTCGAATATACCGGAAGCAGGAGCTGCTGCTATGCTGTTCCACCTCGCAAACGACAAGCAGAAATAGATAGCTAACCTTCAGTAATTGAAAGAAGAATTCTGAACATGCTTGGCATCTATGGCTCATCTTCTAGGTCCCTAATTTTATATAGAGCCTCCTCATACAAGTTACCACAACTATTGAAACCTCCTTGACCACCTTTGATCCCGTACAACAAGGTCCAAGTTTTGCAGATGTATGTCTACTAGCTACTAGTTTTTTTTTGTTTTTACATATTTTGTTTTTTATATTGAGGGTACTTGTGGCATCTACCAATAAACGTTTTATCTTTCTCTTTTTCTTACTAGCTCCCAGTTTAAGCTTGAGTTTTTGCCACTAACCGGTCAGTGGGTCGTCCTAGGGATGGATTTGTAGGAGTTGCAGTATATACGCTTAGGGGCACTTTGAGCAGCAAAGAAAAAAGTTTTGGTGTTATCTTCTGAAGCAACTCAACCGATAAGGATATCATCTTTAAAAAACAAAAGTGCTGTTTGAGATCTATGTTTAATCTCAAAACTACCGATAGCTGTAAAGAGTATTTCACAAAATATCATATATTAACATTACCTTCACTTTATATATTGGAAATGGTAATGTTCGTAAAAACAAATCCACATTTGTTTTCTCGTATGGCAGACAAATTTCCAAGAAATAGACGTGATGATAGCAAACTATGTGGACATACCTCAAAAACTGCACTTATGCGCAAGAGTGTTTTTTGCATGGCACCAACTATCTATAACAAACTCCCCAAAAGTTGGAAAGAGCAAACGATACCTAAATTTAAACAAACAATGAAATTGTTTTTAGCACAAAAAGCATATTTCAGTATTACAGAATTTTTATACGACTTATTGTGATTATTATGAATAAATAAATATAACTGACAGTATAGTGATTATGGTCATGTAGTAGTGGGGAACTTAAATATGCCTTTATTATAAATGTTGTTATGATTGAATTTATGAATAATACTATTGAAAATTATGAATATGAATTGTAATTTGTAATATTTGGCAAGAAAAATAAATAATAAATTATAATGATAATATAAATGATTGAATCTAAGGTTACTGATACTCTGAGGTTCTGTTACTGATATTTTAATTTAAGAGCGCGCTCACATATTTTAAGCGTTTGACCAAAAATACGTACTTTTTCAAGTGCTCGATATTTGTTATTTAAAGATAATGGCATAATATTTCAATGAAAACTCATAAATCTAACTTTGATTTAGTTTGTAGATTGATTAGAATTTTGTTATATACGTAAATATTTCGAGAAATAGCAATTTCCCGACACCCATTTTCAAGCAATCGTAAAACATCAGGGTTTTCCCTGCTATTTGTGCCAAACTGGCAGCACGAAAAGATCTGAAAAAAATATATATTTACAGGTCATATAGTCTTCAAGTTCGTAGATTGATTAGAATTGAGATAAAAATTGAATCCACGCAAAAAAAAACGATATTCAAAAGCAATACTGATCTAAAATGTATGCATTTTAAATATTGTTTAAACATAAGGTAATGACAAAATTAACAAAAAGAAAGTTCACCATACTATAATATAAGACTTTACCTTTCCTCTAAATATTTTTATTTTTACTTTTTACCTTCACATTTATTTATTACAATATTCTAAAATAATGCATTATTAGTTGATGTACGACGCGCGTACTGTCAGTGTCGCCTGAGGGCTTGTGGAGAACGGACCTGTGTCGCTCGCGCTCCCGCGCGCCTTAGTGTGCGTGAGGTAATTTTGACAGAAAACCCAGGGGTCGTCAGCAGTTTAAATATTAGTATTCTTTGTACTTATGATTCATTGTAGTCATGTTTTATGATTGAAAGATACGCTTTGTACAATCTAATTATAAAGATTAATCGTCAATAAATTACGGGTAACAGAAATCTTTCTTTTAGAAATAATGGGTCGTAAGAGTAATACATACGGTTCCTACCCAAAGAAGAAGAGGAAAGCTAGTAAAAAAGAATACCTACAAAAGGCGAGAGCAGTTCTACGGTAAATGTAAAAAATACCTAGTTGATCTGAGTAGTGTATCCGGTCATTACTTAAGTTATATTTTATGTTTACAGCAGATTAAAGGACCCTGATAATAATCAGCACATTGATGGATTATCATCATCGCTTGCTCAAAATGTTGATACAAGGTATAGTTACCTCTGTCCTAGAGGGCATTGTACTGCGCCCCTCCCTGGCGGCAAACAAGGCGACCGCGGGCCCGGTGGCGGGCTCGGGCCCGAATGCGACCCCGGGCCCGAGGGTGGTCCCGGGCCCGAAGGCAGTCTCATATGCGGCTGCTACGGCTGCCAATTCTGGGCCGGGGCAGTCTGGCCAGCGTTCTGGCAGGACTTGGCCGGGCCCCGGAAAGTCGGCTCACGCCAAAACCGGCAGCGGCCCAGAAAATGGGCAAGGTGGCTCCTCAGGTGGTGGCGGTGCCTGCGCCAGCAGCAAGCCGGCCGCAGCCACCGCTACTACCCCCTACGCCTGCCGCGGCCGATACCGAGTGGCAGGTGGTCGGGGAAAGGAGGAAGGGGTGAAAGGTGGCCAAAAAGGCCCGCAACGAGGAGCGAAGGTGGCAGCACAAGGCGCAAAGCGTCGCGGCTAGACTCCGCGCCCCGAAGACCGCAACTGTAGTGATCACGCTACAGCCGGAAGCGGAAAAGAGGGGAGTGTCCTACCGCGACATGCTCTCGAAGGCGAAAGCGACGGTGGATCTCGCAGAGCTCGGGATCACCGGGGGCTTCCTGCTTAAAGTCACTTCGACAGGGGCTCGAGCACTGGAGATCCCCGGTGTAAATAGTGGCCCGTCCGCTGACGCTCTGGCTGAAAAGCTAAGAGCGTCCCTAGATGCGGACGAGGCCCGAGTGTCCAGGCCCGTCAGATCCGCAGACCTGCGCATGCTGGGCCTGGACGACTCTGTGACCCAAGAGGAGGTGGTCGCCGCCGTCACCAGGACCGGTGGGTGCCCTGCTGAGCAGGTCAGGGCAGGCACCCTACGTTCGGACCACTCGGGCATGCGAACCATTATGGTAAGCTGCCCTGTGACGGCGGCGAAAACAATCGTGGAGGCTGGAAGGCTTCTGGTGGGCTGGGTGTCAGCGCAGATGAAGCTGCTGGAACCCCGACCTCTGAGGTGTTATTAATTATAATTATATTATTAATTATTATTAATTTTAATTTTAATTATTATTATTTATTTGTAATTTTTATTAGATAACAATGATCTTTATTGATAAAGATCATTGTTATCTTGGAGCTTCGCCTGACGGCCTTTTTGGTGAAGACGGCCTCATAGAAATAAAGTGCCCCTTGACTTGTTATGGAATGGACTCTGACACTGCATTTCGGATGGGAAATCATCAAATGACTTCTCCCACTCTGGGCGGAGCGGGAGGGAGTGTCAGACTTGACTGACTAAAACCCACCCATGTTCCTTCTTAGCCCTTTGTGTTCCAGGGCCGCGGTATCTCTTTCAAACAACCCGCAGCCCTGGCAGGCATTGGCCCTCTCGGACCCCTTCCGATTTGCTGACATCTCCTTGAGGCGCGCGTGGAAAACAAACGCGCCGGCGGCACGGCCTGTTGTCATAAGACGGACGGACGGTGAGCTGGCCCATTACTCACCGTCCACAGGCCCGCGCCTACGGTGGCCGGGGGCCACTGGTTGCCTCCCGGCGCCCGGGGCGTCTCTCGCGGCGGCTGGGACGTGAGGTTCTCTCCCTCTCACGTTCCGCCACCTCCTTCGCTAGCATGACTGCTTCGCAGAAGGAGGCGACGGCTTCCCATTCCCTCTCGCTCCGGACCATGGATTGAACCAGGGCCGGACGCGAGAGGTCGCCGCCGCCAAACGCCGCTACGAGGACACGGCGGTGCTCAGCCCAAGCGGGACAGAGCTCCATGGTGTGCTCCACCGTGTCCTCCGGCCGATCCTCGCAATGGTAACGCCCGGGCGTTTCCTCCCGCCCGATTCGGTGCAGGAACCTCCCGAAACAATCGTGTCCGGTGAGGACCTGCGTCAGGCGGAAGGTGAGGGCGCCGTGGCACCTCTCTACCACTCGCCACTCCTCAAAGAGGGGACTTATCGCCACTATTGTGGCGTGCCCTGCACGTGGTTGCGAAAGTTGCTGTCTCCATGTCGCCATGAGATCGCGCCGGAGGTCTGTCCGCTGAGCGACAATTTGCCGCGGCAGCGGAGTTTCCCCCTGGCGTAGTGCCTCCGCGCGCCATTCGTGCAGGCGCGCGAGCACTATCGCCTCCAGATCCCATGGCGGAAATCCGGCCAAGAGGCTCGCCGCCTCGCCGGAGATCGTGCGGTACCCCCGGACCAGCCTTACGGCTACCACATTCTGGGGCGCGTTCAGGTAATGGGCGGCTCGCCGCCTCAAAGAACGCGCCCACACCGGGGCCCCGTAAAAGGCTATGGACCGCACGACGCCCGCATAGAGCCTCCGGCAGGATGCGTTTGGACCCCCCAGGTTGGGCAAGAGCCGCTTGAATGCAGCCCCTGCCCTTTCCAGTTTTGGGGCCAAACGTCGGAAGTGCTCAACGAAGTTCCACCGGCTGTCGAGGACAAGCCCTAGGTACTTTAGCGTCGACTCGACGCCGATGGAAACCCCTCCTACCGTCAGTATGGATCCCGACGGTGGCGCATTCCGAGGCCCATGAAAGTACATGGCCTCAGACTTGTGCAATGCCACCTCGAGACCCAGTTGCCGGATTCTCGCCACGACTATCGCAACCCCGCGTGTCATAAGTTCGGCCGCCGCCTTGTGCGACCTCCCCTGTGCCAGCACCAGCGTGTCGTCAGCGTAGCAAACTACGATAACACCGCTAGGGAGGTCAGCGCGCAGCAACCAGTCGTAGCCGATGTTCCACAAGGGTGGCCCCAGAACCGATCCCTGTGTAACACCGCACGACATCTCTCGCCGGTTCCACTCTCCGTTGCGACCGGGGTAGATGACGGCCCTGTCCGTCAGGTAGTCCCCGACCACACGACGAAGGTAGGTCAGCACTCGGTGATACCGGAGTGTCTCCCTAATGCAGGTCCAGGGCATGATGTTGAAGGCGACCCCACCCCGGGACACCGCATCCCCCGTCGTGAGAGCCCTCACGCGCATGATGGCGTCCACCGTCGAGCGCCCCCTGCGGAAACCAAACTGGTGATCCGCAAGATTCGGCCCCATCCCCACAAGGTGCCCGGCGAGGCGGTTAGCAATGACTCTTTCAAAGAGCTTGCCCACGTCGTCGAGCAACACAATGGGCCGGTATGCGGACGGAGAGTCCGCAGGGCGCCCCGGCTTCCGGATGAGGACCAGCTTCCCCGTCTTCCAACGAAGTGGGAACTGGCCTCTCTCCAGGCATGCTCTTAAGAGACCTTCCAGTCGGGGCCCGAGAGCCTCCGAGGCCAGGATCCAGGCTTTGCCAGGCAAGCCATCGGGTCCCGGGGCGGTAATTTTGGCTTTGAGCCTGCCTACCGCCACTCTCAGGTCTACCCCGGTCACTTCCGGAATATCGTCATCGTCCTCGATGTGGTCCAGTTCTGGCACCGCAAGCGGTGGAGCCATAGGCGGAAGAGGATATTCCCCTCGCAGAGGGAACAGAGCGCTCACCACGTCCTCCACGAGCTGAGGGCGGAGACTGCGTCAGCGGGGGGCCCAGGTGCGGAGTTTGTCCCACACCATCTTGTAAGGGCGCTCCCACGGATCTCTGTCGAGAGTCTCCAGCATCTCCTCGCGGCCCAGGTCTTTGGCCCGCTAGACAACCTCTTGGAGGGCGGTCTTCGCTGCTCTGTATCCCTCGTACAGCTCCACTTCAATGGCTGCCGCATCTGGAGGGCGGATGCGGAGCCTGCGATGCCTGGCGTACGGGTGCCGCGCGGCGACGCACGCCTCGCGCAGAAACGTCAGCTCTCGCGATCACCAGTACACCTGACGCTGGGCGCTTCCTGGCCGAATTTGGGGCATTGCCACGTCGCAGATGTCGGACATGGCCTCCTGGAACCACCCTGCCTCGTTGACGTCGGCAGGCCTGTTCGAGGCTTCCACTATCGAGGCTTCCAGGAGGAGCAGATCGATGCCCTTGAGGGAATTTGTATTATAAAATTATTACTATGTTACGTTTTTATAAAATACTATCATTTAGCCCGTAATTTCGTCCGCGAAAATTGTGATATAATATAGCCTTGTTACTCGGTAAAGATGTAGCTTTTTAGTGGTGAACAAATATTTTCTCTTCATAATATAATATTAGTATAGAATAGCAGCAACCCGTGGTTTCACCCGCATAAATAATGATCACGTGGGAATATCGGGATAAAAAGTATGCTATTTCCTTTTCCAGGATTAGAATTTGTATATTTATCCAAATCTGTCAAGTTGTTTTAGTGTAAAAGCATAACAAACAAACGAACTCACCGTCGCATTTAAAATATAAGTTAGGATAGATATAATTATTTTACTTTTGTAGGCTACTCTTATACTATTTGTATTTCTTTATCATAATAATACGTTCCATATCTTGTATTTCTTTCTCAATTAAATTATAATTAAACCGCAGTGAACCGTGTTACGCACCCCTGCCTCTGCACGTGTGTGTATCAAAAAGCGTGCACCACGCACACAGGCGCACTCAACGTCAGTCGTCGTTGTTTTTTGAGTTAAGAATTTTGCGAGAACGCTCTTAAGGTGTAAAATCTTTATTTGAACCATAAATATTTGCACGCCGTGAAAAATGGCAGACATGTCATATATTTTATGAGAAATATGGACCCACGACGCACCGTTTACGAATTATGGGCCTCCAGATTTAATTTTATTTTATGTCAACCTATATTTCCAAAATGGCAGCTCAGATGAAAATCTTTTCTGGAAAGAAATTGTTACTCTAGTACCTATAGTATAAAACCATGAGATGGTGTAAAAAAACCGAGAAATATTGTAAAAAAAAAAATATTCAAAAAATTCTAACTGTCGGTCGATCTTTCAGCTAGTGTATCCTTAGGGGCAAAGACAGCCAAATTTTCAAAGATTTTTATCTAACTGATTTCGGCCGTTTTTTTCTTGTAGAACCTTATTAACGGTGTCTATAAAAACCCTTTAGGTTCTGAGAAGCATGGCCCTACGACACACTGTTACTTCGGTGTCTACTCCCACCTGTAACATTGTAAGACTTGGATGTTTAAGTGCTTGAAGGGCCGTTCTCATTTAACTCTTAACATCAGTGTCATAGACCGCTTACAGTCATATCATGACACACTTGTATGTGGCTACATTACTGATAACTGCTGACGTAGTACGGAACTAGTGAGACACATTCGTCACGTGACACGCCCGCGCACCAATCTGCTCAATTCCGAACACGAATGCTCTGATAGTGGCTCTTATCAAACTGTTCTCTCGGAAATAGTCACATTGTACAAACACTCATTTTAATGATCATTATTTTATCGTAGCTTTTTGTTTTCGAGCGAGTTATTACGTCATAGCAGTGGCTTGGCTCGCTCCGAGACCGCGGGTGGGGAGAACCAACCACTACATCAGAGTTCCACTTCCGAATTATCTTTTCATAACATCAATGCTCAATACTTTATTGCATATCATAATGTGTACATATGTAACAGTTGGTATGTTCAAACATCGAATCAATTATGGACCCTGTCGGGCACAGCAAAGTTAATTTTCAATAGGAGACAGAATGAAGGCATTTTTAGTTAAGAAAAAAAAAATTAAGTTAAAATAGTATCATTAAAATAGTTATTAAATATTATTTGCTTTGATGATATTTATTTATATATTTGGTCTAAAGTTTTATTTATGTATTTTTATATTATAACTAGCGCAACTTCATCTGCGTCACATTTTCCCCGTTTTCGCAACATTTTTCATTGCTGCTCCGCTCCTATTGGTCGTAGCGTAATGATATATAGCCTATGTCCTTCCCCAGGTTGAAATCTATCTTCTTGCCAAATTTCATTAAGATCCGATCAGCCGTTTAGTCGTGAAAAAGTAACAAACAAACATACAAACAAACAGAGTGACATTCGCATTAATTATAATATTATATTATATAAAGTATATAAAGTATGGAAGTATGGATTAGTATGGATATATTGCACGATATACATTATTAACTTAACGAATTACATCATTTTACTTAAATAAAATAACATTACCTACTATTGATTCGTGTTATGGTTTTCCTCATAATTATTATCTTTGAGTTAGCTCGAACCGAAGGAAGTTCACCCGTGGCCTCCCCACGCGAATCTTTTTCATGAAATTGTCATTCAATAAAATGTGAGTTGTTGTTATGGAACTTAAAGGGATTGTATTAATGACTGAACATATTAGACAAATTTGTTACGGCCGCGTATGATATTGTGATCAACATACAATCAGACTCTACCGTGCTATTAACATTTGAATTTCGCGGGCTAGCTTGTCGCACAAGTCGGGTCGGGGAATTCCCTGAAAATTGTGAGTGTTGCCAGAAGGTTACATTTCTTACATTTTTCGTAACTTTTGACCCCCTCGCGTAACATGTAAGTAATTATTAGATTTACGGCAATTTTCGTAACTTTTGAGAACAACGAGATTTGTTATTTTTAATTTTGATTTTTGATTTTTATTGCAAACAATTTACGAACGCATCCAAATTGAACGCATCTAAAAAGTAATTTCACTCCATATCATACTCAGAGATGGCACTAAATGAAACTGCCATGACAAAATGAAACTTATTTTGCATGTTTTAGAACTTGATTTTCCTTGAGCGTGTGCGCGTACGTTTCCTACTTTGCAAGTTCGCGCAGTTTCGTTTCGTAGGTGGGTGAATTTCCCAAATGACTTTTTTTTTTGTCTTCGGTGAAATTAGTATTTGAAAAAAGGAATATCGTTCTGAATTATATTTTTTAGTATTTAATAGGTAGTTATTGGGTTGTGGCAAAAATATAATTTGCCTAGGACTATTTACAAAGGTTGAAATAAATTCATAAACCTCTATTTTTTTCAAATCGGTGCTGTCCCTCTACTTTTTTTTACAAACAAAAAAGCTTATACACTAATAGAAATAAGTAAGTTAAGTATATAACTTATTCTATTTTATAGAATATTAGTTTTGTTATTAATATATAGCATATTTTATTACATAATTAACGATTATTATTACTGAGAGGCACAAACGTACCTGTCCTGAAAAATGTTCTCATATCGCTGGACAAAAGTAATTTAACCCTAACTTTTCATCGACGAGTCCGACAGCGTCCCCACCCCAATTTTATTTTCCTCGTTAGTGTGTGCTAGTGCGCAGTCAGGACGGATTTGTGTTAAATCGCTGCATATTCTCACCAATAACATAAGTACGCCATTTCAGTTGCTCCCGGACAATTATTTTATAGTATCGGTGGTTCCATTTTTCTAGTGTAATGAGTAGTTTTATTTTTGTTGTTTGGTTCTAACACAGTTATTAAGTAAATTAGCTTCATTGACTGTTATTGAATTTATCCTAGATATTATGCATTTTTTCTAATTTTTGGAAAAGTGTGTTATTTCTCACGTCGCTGTTCTCATATCGCTGTAATCGGTGGTCTTTATTACCACCGATGTGATAATTTACACCGAAAAAATCAATCGGTGTCTTATATCTAATATCGGTGTTTTGATTCATGATCAACGCACAGTTTTGTCACATCGGTGGATTACTTTATCATATCGGTAGATCATTTTATCATCTCGGTGATTCGTTTTATCATATCGGTAGATCCCGTGTCATTTCGTTAAGTAAAGTATATACTATCACAAAGACAATGATAAGAAAAATATTTTTTTTTTAATTCATAGTACCTATACTAAATAATAATAATAAAGAAAGTAAATATAATAAAATAGGTACATAATTTAAAAAAATATATTGCAACTGAATTTCTAAAAACTCAGTTCTCTTTGGATGTGATCTACTTACATAAGACCCTCAGTTCAGGTATTCAGTTCTAAGTCACCCTTGTAAAAATATATAGGTACCTACTAACTATTTCATTTTTTGATGTTCAAAGGGTGATAGATTATCATATCGCTGGATATGTACATCATTTCGGTGGATAAACTTATCATACCGGTGTACAAAAAAAATAATCGGTGCCGGTTTGTCATATCGGTGGAAACCAGAATTCAAACTGAATTTTCTCCTTAGTCTTAAATGATACGTTGATGATATTAAATTTAAGGATATTTGATATCTTAAAGATTACATTAAACCTGAAAAATATACAAAAAAATTATAAATAAAAAAGTTCACCGATATGATAAAAAAATGGCATTTGTTGAAATTCACCCAGGTACTACTTAGCTCAAAAAAGAAAATTTACATGGTTGATTGTGATTTGTTTTGTTGAATGTTGCGTTACGCAAGGTTGTATGGGAGCCCCCTTAAATATTTATTTTATTCTGTTTATAGTATTTTTTGTTATAGCAACAACAGAAATACATAATCTGTAGAAATTTCAACTGGCTACCTATCACAGTTCATGAGACACAGCCTAGTGACAGACGGACGGACGGACGGACAGCGAAGTTTCAATAATAGGGTCCCGTTTGACCCTTTGGGTACGGAACCCTTAAAACTAATGCTAGGCTGGTGGATTTGATGTTTTTTTTTTGTCTCCAATTGGCTATATATTTAACAATATTTTTAGTTTTCGTCTTAATATAATAAAGCCTATTTATTTGTCATGTTTTGATTTTAGGAAAAAACAAAAATTTTAAAAAGTATACAACAAAACTATAATAAAGCTATTCACTATAAGTTTTTAAACTGACATGGTCACTAACACTATTAATAACATTTACTACGGGATATTTACCATGTGTATTATTTGTTTCGAGTTCCCGATATTTCGGCGCTGTTACAAACGCCATGATCACGGATAAACTGAAGTTACTGCGAGTGGGTGTTTATGTGCAGACAAATCGGTCTACCCTCTTCCTTGTTCGTTTTTTGTGCTCCGTACCACTACCACTGTCACTCACAACTCGATTCTGTTCCCGACACACGAAACTCACTGTGTCCACTCGCGAACTTTTTACGACCCTTTTTCGGTTTTTACACAGTTGAACCACTGGATTCCAGGCTCTCGACAGTTGAAACCCATCCTCCCGGTTGAAGTTCTTATATTTAGTTATTTCAATCGCTTCTCTTACCAGTCTGGGTATATAGTGGCGTTCTGTCGAGATGACCTGAGGGTTATGTAACTCGATCCAGTGGTTCGAACCTGATTCGATGAGATGTGTGCTATGGCCGATTTTTGGGTGTCATTATTTTTTACCGCCCTGATGTGCTCCGCTATTCGACAAGCTACCGTACGCTTCGTCTGACCGATATACGACTTGCCGCAAATGCAATCCACTTTATAAACTATTCACTAGTACTCAATTTAATACACATTAAAGAAAGATGACAAATCATCGTCGATAGTGTAAGTTTTTTTGTTTTTTAGGGTTCCGTACCCAAAGGGTCAAACGGGACTCTATTACTGAGACTGTCTGAGACTTCGCTGTCCGTCCATCCGTCTGTCATCAGGCTGTATCTCATGAACCGTGATAGGTAGCCAGTTTAAATTTCTACAGATTATGTATTTCTGTTGATGCTATAACAACAAATACTAAAAACAGAATAAAATATATATTAAAGGGGCTCCCATACACAAAAGTGTTTTTTTTTTGCTCGTTTTTATAAATAATGGTACGTACGTGCACTCGTGCAATGACATCAATTTGCCTCCGACATCAAAAATACGAAATTTAAAAAAATGTAACTTTTGCAGCAAAAATGTAACTTTTCAGGAAATGAAACGTAACTTTTGACATAAGGGCCCTGGCAACACTAATTACCGACTGGTGCTGATTCAGACTAAGCCCACTCGCCAGTCTCGGGTTAAACTTCGATCGAGGAACACTTACCGAACAGTTAGTCACCGGTCGCCGCCTACCTAGTCGTACCGTGAGTGTGTGTGTGCGCCCCCCACCAGCTGCGTGCCATCATGACCTGCACATCGCTACCCACTGTCTGCGGCAAGCCTGAACCGTTAAAGGTTAGTTCAACTCTGATCTTTACTAAACTGATTAAATAATATCTCTTAGGACACAATCGTGACTTCAGGTCAGTTTTTAAATTTAATTCAATTATATGTAGGTTCGCGATAATATGTTCATAATGATAATAATATGTTGATGTAAACCCGATTAAAGTTTAGGTAGGTACCAAACCTACAGAGTTGTAGAGTGCTCGCTTCATGAAGTACCGAAGACAAATAGTTAACGGAGACTCGGAGAAGAGCCTGCCTCCCTGCACTACGCATACATCGTGGTGCGACAGGCATGACGCGGACAGGAAAACGCAAATAATCAACATTTGCTACGATTGTGTAATTGTGTAGAGAACATTCTAAGTTCGTAGATCATTTTATCAAAGATTTTTATAGATAGAATTACCAGAGATCGGATTATGTTGAGTTTAATAGTAGATTGTATGACAAGGCAGCAAAATAGTATTTCTACGGCGAGGGCGCTACTTTGAACCACGAGCGAAGCGAAGGGTTCTACTGAAAAATACCTCGCTACGCTCGGGATTCTAGAATCCCTCACTTCAATAGATCAGATTCAAAAAAGCGCCCTCGCCTCGCCGTAAAAATATTATTTAGCTCCCTTATGATTTAATCTACTACTTATTCCGAAACTTCAAGGAGGTAATATTTGGACAATACCTACCCTCCTCTTAGGTACTAAAAAGCTTTATTTCAAGACTTGAAATCATTTCGGTATTTTACATTAGTACCTTCATAAAATCATTCCTTTTCCCATTGGAGTAGGCAGAAACCACAGAACGCCACTTGCTACGATCCCATAAATGCATTCCGTCTCGTCCTCGTGTCAGGCGGTAGATATTGTCCACACGTTACTGTTCTCCTTGATGTTTAGGCAAATAAAGTCTTACTATTCCGTAGTCTGGTATTTATGTATCGTAACGAGCGCGATGTTGTAATGTCGGTGAGATGACAATGTGTCGCTGCATTACCGTTGTTGTAAGTAAACATCGTCACCAGCCAGCCCCGGTCCGCGGAGGTGCACCCAGCACCCACCAGCACCGGCGAGCGGCGGCTGCGGGAGGCACACACACCTCAGCTCTATTAGCCCACGTTGCATTCGTGTACCTACTTAGCACAGCACTCATTTTACTTCTGTCGATTCCAGATGGCTGCACAAGGCGCCCGCCCCAGCCCCCAAACCCGCGCACGCCCCCGCGCTCCCGCACAGGTACAGTACAGACTGACTCTGTGTCGGTACATATACAAATAATTAATAGGTCATTTTGTGATGTAGGTACTTAAGTATGCATGGCGACCTATTAAGCTATACAAAACCAGTTTACGCGTAGGCATCTCTCATTGTACGAGATCTCTATAGGTACAAAGCGAGGCCATGTTATACTGGAAATATATAGCTTGATGTGTCACCATGTGTACAATATATTAAAAGCTTGATGTGTTACCATGTGTACAATTCTGCCTTCCTAATAGCAAATGCTGAATAGCAACATTTCGACTTATTGTAATGTCGCAATATAGGACAAACTTCCAAAACATTTCTGTTGTAAAGACTCTCCTGTAATTTCTGATAAAAAAAACCAAATATAGGTCTGTGACAAATAGGAGGACGCGCGGTTGATGTCGGGAGATAGATGTCGCTACACAGACATTCGTCAAGACGTTGCAATCATGAGGGCAGGAATGCAGGATAATTCATGCCGCAAACATATCGGAATTAGTAGGACAGTGAGTTTTAAAAACAACTCATCTTAATCTGAATTTGGTGGTCTTGTTTTATACAATCAAGGGTCAAATATTAGAACAGATAAGAGAGCAGCCGCCAGACACAGACGCAAACACACTCACACACACAGACGCGACGCCCGGCGCTGGCGAAGGCGGAGCGTTATGTATTGCGAAATAATTGATTACAGTTTACGCATATTAACAACAACAAAAACGAACCGAAAATAAAAGTTGTTCATTTACCAATGAATTTGGTTTTTTAGCGACGGCTAATGTTATTTTCCCAGTAATTTCGTAGTACGAGTATCACTGTATTTTGAACTGTTACGTAAAATTATTGTTGCCCTAAGAGATGTTGATTTAGATTAACAAAAACTAGCAAGTCATTTCTTATAAACAGTATGCGCTTTTATAATAAGCTGCCAAAGTCAATTACAGAACTGACCGATGGAAAGTTTAAAAATTATATCAAACGTGTCCTTATTAAAAAAGCATATTACAAAATTAAAGACTACGTTGAAGTTAAAGAAGTTTGGCTGTAGTTCCTTCTGCTCATGCGGCTTCCCTGGTAGCTCATAAACGACACAAATGTGTGGATGTCTCTAACTAATCCCAATATAATTTTTTCCATGCTTTTTATTCATTCTTCTACAATAGTTTTCCAATCATTGCACCTTTCGTCCATTATTCAGAATAGATACAGCACTGATGATAACATATGTGTCAATTGTCTAAGTTAGTGTTCTTTTTAGGGTTCCGTACCTCGAAAGGAAAAAACGGGCCAAGTGCGAGTCTTACTCGCACACAGGGATCCATAGCCCCAAACAATATAATAACAATGTTTTGAACGGTCATTCATTAGTAAACCTTCACTCAACCGCTTACTTTTGTATAGATTCTTTTTATTTACCTATTTTTTGTGAATGTGTGGACATTGTAGACTTTTCTTTTTAGGGTTCCGTAGCCGAATGGCAAAAAACGGAACCCTTAGATTCGTCATGTCTGTCTGTCTGTCTGTCTGTCTGTCCGTCCGTATCACAGCCACTTTATTCCGAAACTATTAGGACTACACAGCTGAAACTTGGTAGGTAGTTGTATTCTGTGAACCGCATTATGATTTTTGTACAAAATTTAAAAAAATATATAGATAAGGATATCCTCCCATACATGGAACTAAAACTAAAAAAAAAAAAAACGATCAAACCTATACGTGTGGTGTCTGTAGATAGGTCTTTAAAAATGACATTGAGGTTCTTAAAACCATTTTTATTCAAAGTCAATCTTTTGAAAGATAGACACTTCCAAAGTAGTAAAAAGTGTGTCCCCCCCTCTAATTTCTAATGTAAGAAGAAAAAAATTCTGAAAAAAATATGGGGATGTAGAACGTAAAAAAAACTTTCAACGAAAATTGGTTTGAATAAGATTTGATATGTAGTTTTTGAGATAAATGGGACTTTTTCACCAAACTGCAGCAGTAACTTTGTTTTTCATTAACTTACTATGAAAAACGAATTTAGTTTTGCGGTTGAGTGAAGGTTTACTAATGAATGACCGTTCAAAACATTTTTATTATATTGTTTGGGGCTATGGAACCCTGTGTGCGAGTAAGACTCGCACTTGGCCCGTTTTTTTTTACTACCTTCAGTAGTAAGCAACGACTTATTGTCGGGCCTACGCTGTCCTCCCATACTTAAGTACTAACGCTGTAACTTCAAATATTGTAAAACCAAATGGTTTTGAAAAGAGTAACCATGGAGTTTCTTGCCGGTTCTTCTCCATAAAAAACTTTATAAGTGCCCATGTAGGCCTATGTAAAATAAAAATATTTTGCTTTTGTATTTGTTGGATAAAAAAATGTATGTTCGTTTAAATATTTAATTAATTAAAGCTTATGGTTCATTTTCAGGATGAAGCAGCACCGGGTCAAAAATTGAAGGCTTTAAGGAAAAAATTGACAGTAGTTAAGTCGCAGCACTCTAAAACTGTGAAAAAGAAGAAATCACTACAGTTGTCGGTTGACATGAACAAACTGGAGAAATTGATGGAAAAGAAAGCATCCTCACTGTTCAAAACCTGTGGCGAGTACAAGAAGCTGTGTGATAAGAAGCAAATGGAAATGGACGCAAAATTTGAAGTGATGGCAAAGAAAGCAGCTACGACAATTGATGAAATACAAAATCATATTAGAGACTTGGAAAAACAAGACGCTAAAAGAACCAGAAAAATGAGAAAAGAAATAGCTTTTTATAAGAAAAAAAAAGAAGAAGTGGAAAACAATAAATTAAATGATGTAAAGAACCAAAAGGAAGGCACATATTACGAAATGGAGCAAAAGGAGGAAGCCAAGAAAAGAAGCATCGAAACAAAAATCCGTGCCATGGAAAAAGTCGAGGCTTACGAGAATCTGATCAGAGAAATAGAAACTAAAATGTTGCAAATACAATGCGATATACTTGAGATAGAGATTCATGACAGGCGACAAAGCGGGGCTGAGCAACATCGTGAATTACGAGCCCAAATACAAAACTTGGAAAGAATTGCTAATGCCCTGTTGAGACAGCCGGCGCAGGAGCGCGGCTACGTCACCGCAGCAGCCGCGCCGGTGCAGGTGAGCGGCTACGTCACCGCAGCAGCCACGCCGGCGCAGGCTGGTGGCTACGTCACTGTAGCACCCGCGCCAGCCCAGGCGGGCGGCTACGTCACCGCAGCACCCACTCCGGCGCAGGCTGGTGGCTACGTCACTGCAGCACCCACTCCAGCGCAGGCTGGTGGCTACGTCACTGCAGCACCCGCGCCAGCCCAGGGGCGGCTACGTCACCGCAGCACCCACTCCGGCGCAGGCTGGTGGCTACGTCACTGCAGCACCCACTCCGGCGCAGGCTGGTGGCTACGTCACTGCAGCACCCGCGCCAGCCCAGGCGGACGGCTACGTCACCGCAGCACCCACTCCGGCGCAGGCTGGTGGCTACGTCACTGCAGCACCCGCGCCAGCCCAGGCGGGCGGCTACGTCACCGCAGCACCCACTCCGGCGCAGGCTGGTGGCTACGTCACTGCAGCACCCACTCCGGCGCAGGCTGGTGGCTACGTCACTGCAGCACCCGCGCCAGCCCAGGCGGGCGGCTACGTCACCGCAGCACCCACTCCGGCGCAGGCTGGTGGCTACGTCACTGCAGCACCCACTCCGGCGCAGGCTGGTGGCTACGTCACTGCAGCACCCACTCCGGCGCAGGCTGGTGGCTACGTCACTGCAGCACCCGCGCCAGCCCAGGCGGGTGGCTACGTCACCGCAGCACCCACTCCGGCGCAGGCTGGTGGCTACGTCACTGCAGCACCCGCGTCGGCGCATGCGCGCGGCTACGTCACGTTCCGCCTACCCGTGCACAGGCGCCCGGCGGCTGGCCCAGACGGCGCCCGCCCGCGCGGCTACAGCGCCAGCTCGCCCGGCGGCGGCGGCATATGGCGGAGCTGGTAGTGCGCTCGACCGACATACTCCGACGACGGACATACTCTGCTACTTTCGTGGCATTACTCGCGGAGAGTATTTTTATTGTACAACCTAGTTTCAATGATTGGGGCTACCCAAACAGTATCCGACTTCCAACATTCCCATTTTAACAGTTTAATTATCCAGTTTAGTTTTGCTTACAATGTACTTCAGATTTTTTCTATACGTTGTAATTAGGTCTTGCGATGGAATCCTGCGAGGAGCAAAATGTATACAAGGTGTTAGGACACCGACGCGAAAATGCTTACCACGTACCTACTTAGTACATCATTCAGACCCACATAACTGAACATGGTCATTTTTCTTCAGTAAGTTACAAAAAAAAAAACTCCTGTTTCTTACAAAAGTGCAATAACTACAACATACCGGTCGGTTCTGAGTGAGGTCAGGCAGAGTGAGGTGTCCATTTAGTACACCCACAACTTCCAGTTATGTTTAAGTGCCATGTATTAAAGGGCGAGCCGAAACCGGATACGATTCTGGATTCTAGGCTGCTACTGAGAAATTCATCATCACCTGCCTAGCCTTTTCCCAAACTCTGTTGGGGTCGGCTTCCAGTCTAACCAGATGCAGCTGAGAAATTAATGGTCGAAAAACCAATTAAAACATTGCCCGGCGTTGGATTAGGACATAATAATACTTTCATATAAACACGAAAGCGCAATACTATTCACTCACTGATTAATCACGAAATCTCAAGAACTGCTATATGTACTTAGATTCGTTAGTATACCTACTATATGTAGTAAGATTCGTAAGTATACCTACTATATGTACCGAGATTCGTAAGTATACCTACTATATGTAGTAAGATTCGTAAGTATACCTACTATATGTAGTTAGATTCGTAAGTATACCTACTATATGTAGTTAGTTTCGTAAGTATACCTACTATATGTAGTTAGATTCGTAAGTATACCTACTTTATGTAGTTAGTTTCGTAAGTAGTGATGGGCGATTCGGAAAGTTTCCATCATTCCACCCGGAATATTCCTGGGAATATTCCCAAAACGGGTATTTACCCGGGTAAGTTCCCAAATCGTGGGTAAATTAGTTTCTATGACGATTGAATTAGTAAGTACTGAATAAAAACAAAAACACCAACTCCAAAATCATTTAACCTCTCCAACCTTGCGGCTAAACGGTAAAACACCCAGCCGGCCTCACAATGACGTCATCGAGCGTGTCAAGTGTCCTGCGCTCATAAAAAGCTTATCGCGCGAGTTCTATTAGCTCTTATCTCAAGCGGTAAACAGTTTCGGGTTCTTGATTAACGAGACCATGTATTACAATATAAACAACTGTTTTATAACTACTTGAGAATTATAAACATCGCATAGAATTCAGAGAGCTCGCCGCAAACATACTGTTGTCGTAGTTTGTTTTTTTTTTGTAAAACTACTGAATCAATTTACACGAAACTGTAGATCTAACATAACAAATATACAAGTAATCTAATGACAGTGTTTTTTAGGTGTCCTAAAAAAATTATTCTTGCAAGATTCCAACTCAAACGTCTTATTAGAATCGGCCATTTTCTAACTGCGAAGTTCAATGCATGAATATACTTGAAATATCAATAAATATGAATAAATATGCCTCGAATGCATGAAATTATGAATTATCACTATTTTTTCGCTTATTACTAATGTTTCCAAGACCATATTTCATTGTAAAAGAGTCAAATTCATATTTTCAATTTCGACTGACGAACTTCACAACAAAGGAATTTTTGGAGAAATTTTTGGGTCAAAAACATAATTTTTAGATATTTTTTCCAGCAAATGACTATCTAAAAAGTTACATTATACACTTATAACATACTATACATTTACTTACCAAAGTTTAACAACACAAAACACAAAAATTTCACTGCATTCCAAAACAAAACACCACCGTTCCACACTGGCCGCCATGACTCATTTTGACAGTCGACAAAGACGCGTTTCTTTATTTTTTTAATAATTTTGTGCAGTTGTTAGGTTGGTATGTTTGGTTTCATTTTAATCGAACTCTAGTTGGCCAGAGACGTAAATTTTTACAAACGAATTAGACCCTTACTGTACGTACGATAAGGGTTTAAGTTTGCTTGTACGAGGCGTTCCCATATGGGAACCTCGGGGCTCAACCGAATTGTTCGGCGTTCCCATATGGGAACCACGGGGCTGGAGAGGTTAATCAACAACAGGATGGTTCAAATATGAAAATTATTGTTTAAATATCAGGATAAGGGTGACAAAAATCACTTCAAGTTTAATACTCTTATAATAGTAAGTAGGTAAAATGTTATTGAGATTCATTTAATCACTGTCTAAATCACTGTCATCGGAGAATGTTTTTGTCATATCGCAAAACTCTATTTCTCTTGTATTCCTTCCAGAACTTGATGGTTGAGGTTCAATATTGTTTATGGTCAATGGGCTAACCATAAAAGGACTTGAAGTGGGTTCCTCATCTTCTTCATCTACTTCTTCGTCTTTTTTATTGTGTAACAAATTCCAGTTATATGATATGTAGGCCAGCTTTGCAGCTCTTTCTGTTGTTAACCTATTCCGTTTAAGGCTGTGGATATTTCCATGAACGCTGAAGGTACGCTCTGTTGCAGCCGAGGTGCAGGGAGCTGTTAAAAGACAAGCTGCAACTTTGCTCAGAGGTTTGTTTTTGCAAATTCCTTTCCACCAAGTTAAGGGATTCATTTTCTGGAGGCTGGTCCAAACAAAAGATTTTCCCCACAAACCTTCTCTTGCTCTATAATTAGCTAAATCTGTCATTATTTCCAAGTGTAACTGCCTTCCTTTCTCATGAATGAAATCCATGGCAATGATTTCTTCATCTTCGTTGAGTTCGATGCCTTGAGATTTTGGATCTAGCATATAGGCTGCTAGATGAATAGGCTTTATGCAGTTCCCTCTGCGTTTATCAACTGCATTTAAAATCCTCTCCCTGACATTATTGTCAACCAAAGAAGAAACGCCAGGAAGCAGAAAGAGCAGACGTGATTTTATATCTTTGAATGACATTTACACGTCATTTATGTACGCTTCGTTTCCTTCTAGTTTAAATATGTAATCTGTTATTGGCTCTAAAATTGCAGTAGATTCGTCGATCATTTTCCAAAATTCTTCGTCTAGTAAATTTGCTTTAATATCAACTGGGATCATTATTGCATCTTCATGTACTGCCAAACATTGCAGAGCCGCCTTGCTATTTTGCAAACTACGCACAGCATGAAGGTAACTGCCCCAACGTGTCTTGCTGGGCAATTTTAGTTGCTCACCAGAACCTTTTTCTACAATTATCTGCTTGAATAACGCGCTCAGAATTTGACTTTTTCTAATAGATTTGATTACGTCGACGGCAACTGAAATGAAGGCTTGTATAGCATCTTCTTTCATTAGGTCATGACAAAGTAAATTCAATGTATGCGCCACGCAATTAAGTGTGATTACGTTCGGATGTTGCAGTTTTACTAAATCAAAAGCTTTTTGTAGGTTTTTTGCGTTATCTCCTATTAAAGTCACAAATTTATTCGTTCCGTAGGTTCTCATTACTATTTGAATTTCTTCACTTAGGTATTCGGCAGTGTGACGATGACTAGTTGTAGCTAAACTTTTCACAAAAACGGGTTCAGGTTTTGCAATAACAAAATTAATGATACCCTCGTTCCGTCGGTTACTCCATCCATCGCACTGAAGATGTAAATTGTCAGTCGACTTCAATTCTTCAGTTATTTCTCGTTCCATTTGATTGTAAATTGTTTCTAAATGTGTTGTGGAAACAGCTTTTCGTGTTGGTAGTTCGAACAGAGGCTGTAGTTCTCTAAAAAACTCTCTCCATAGAGGATGTTCCACCATAGACAGAGGTGATCCAGTAACATAAATTGCCTTTGAAAGCAATTTGGTAAGTCCTAGTTTTTTTTCCTCTGTAAATTCGAGAAAAGGAGTAGCGTCACTGGCTGTTGAGTTTTCAATTATTTCTCCTTCTGTAGTTGATGAGTTCGATGTATTTGATGCTATTAACGATGTTTCTTCACAGCTTTCCGTTAACTCATTTCTTATAACCAGCGGACATTTAGGACACTTCATCAAGTGATTACCCATTTTGGTTACATTAGGTACTCGGTACATTTTTGAACAAAATGTGCATTTGACTGATTTGTCAGGTAAGCTGTGGTAATGTCTCCAAACTTTTTGTTTTTTCTGTTTCGGCATGATGATATCTATAACAATAAAGTTAATCAATATTAATATTTTTAATTTTTTTTTATATTTTTTAGGAAATATTTAAAAACATAATTTAAAAAACAAATTATTAAAATTTATTTATAATATTTTTTTATTAATTAAATACTAATATGGCATGTTTTTCTATCAAAGGAAAAGAGAATCATAATAATTATGAGATAGAAATACAATCAATAAAATATATTTAGAGAAAGAATAAATGTAAGTACTTACGTAAATTCGATACGATCGCCTCACTAAATTTTACAGCTATACCACAGTAATACTATGTACACTCAAAATCCGTTATTCGTTGCCAAAATTGTCAGGTTGAATTTAAGAAATTTCCAAATACACAGCAAACAAGTCTCAACACAAAACACCAGAATTAACACATACGCACGTCCGCAAATTCCGATACTCAAGTGAATACTAAACGTGGCCACGGTATTGGAGTCTACTGTTTTGCCAGGTAAATGAAATGCTCCAATCAAAAAACACCACGCACCGCCGCGCCGCCGCCGTGTACCTGCTTGGTCATTCAAACAAAGCTAACCGTTAAGCGCATCAGTTATTTATCATTGCATAGTTTAATTATTGTAGTATGGTTATATTATATTAACAAATAACAACGTTTCTTGAATAAAACAGTGTAACACAATTTTATAGTTGTTATTTTTGTACAAGGAAATCGAAAACCTTAGTTTCATAAATCGATTTATGCGAAATATGTATAAATTGATCATAAAAATATAAATACCCGAATAAATACCCATTGGGTGGATTCAATGGGAATATTCCCGGGAATATTTCCATTTTAGGAATTTACCCGGGTAGAATCACATCACTATTCGTAAGTATACCTACTATATGTAGTTAGATTCGTAAGTATACCTACTTTATGTAGTTAGTTTCGTAAGTATACCTACTATATGTAGTTAGATTCGTAAGTATACCTACTTTATGTAGTAAGTTCGTAAGTATACCTACTATATCAAAGATTTTTTTTAAACGTTGCCCTACACCAGGAATTTCTCCTGTATCGTGGGTGCATTTACAAACAATTAAAATCACATACACAAACAGCCAGACCCGGAACAACTATCTGTAGGCCATACAAATATTTGGTCCGTGCGGGGATTTGAACCCGCGACATGCAGCGCAGCAGTCGATCGCTCAACCACTGCGCCAACCGTGCCGTTAAAAATTACAAAAAATTAAAGATAAATTTGGCAAAGTTCATTACCTCATTAATCTAATCTCGTGTCCACCTTTCCCGGAGACTATTAATATCTATGTATGTGTAGTCGGTGCTCTTCCTTCCGACGCGCTCCGACCGCAAGTCCGATGGAACATCCGCCCCTCGGGCGAAGATCCACGCCTACTACAACGTATAATAAACTGTACCTACCTCTTAGACATACGTTATGTGCAAATTATTATTAGTATATTGTGTTTTAAGACCATAGTTAGTGCCATAGATATTAATACCTACATAACAAACCAAAGTTGTAATTACCTCTACTGCTTATTTGTTGCTTAGTTTGTTTTTGTTAACAAAGTTATTCGAAATGTATTTTTTTATATTTTAGTCATAATAATGAACACTACCGAATAGACACCAAATATATGTATTAATCACAAAACCTTATAACTCATTAACAAATTCGTGTACGTTACCCCAGCAAGAAAGTATCTCCTAGAGTTATATGAGTAGAACGTATAGTTGGTGCCTTATCTGCTGTAAATGTGCCCCCTCTTAAAAAATGTGTGCCCCCTGTCGTTTTGGAAAAAAAACGGAAAAACGATTCTTGCTGGGGTAACGTTTTTCTAGCAGGAAAATTCTAAACGAATGATCGGAGAGAGAAAAATTGTGCATGGCCAGAGAGCTTATATGTGTGCCAAAATGTGCCCCCAAAAATAAAATCTGTGCCTTCAGATTTTCGAGATATTGCATTTCCTGCTGGAGTAACGTTTTGATGAATCGTATATCTCTTAAACCATTGCATGTGCCCCTGTAGAATAAACATACACGAGTAGCTCTTAATGTGTGCCCCTATGTGCCCCAATTTAGATTTAAGAAAATATTTATAGTTTTCAAGTTATCGCGGTTTTATGAAAACCCGAAAAAACATCGCAGCGCTTAAATGAGACAAGGTATAAGTTCGCTGAAAACTGTATTCGGTCTTTCATGACGCTAATAATAACCATACAAAGTTTCAAAACTGTTCATGCATGCGTTTTTGAATAATCTTGCTAAAAGTCAAAACGATGGTGTCATAACTTTGACGGCAAAATACAAGGAACTGGCTCAATCCCAGACGTGTCGGTGTAAACCAAAATAGTGTGCCCTTAGTCAAAAATATATGGTGAAAATATTGAGCTTGGAATGCTTCGCATTAAGTAAATATAAACAAAAAACCAAAATATGTAAACAACGGCTGGTTATCCGACCAAATTCCAATGACTACTAAAAAGCGACGGTTTCATACATATCGATGACCTTCTTTACTTTACACACGTGTTGTTGTGCCTGAGTACACTGAAGTAGAAAAGTAATAAGAAATAAAATAAAGTTGTTAATGAATTATATTCTACTAGCTGTTTCTATGACCTTACACATGATTAAGTACATTATAAATAGTAGCCTAAGTGCTATTCCAAGTTAAGCTATCTTCTCCATTCTAAATTTCATTAAAATACATCCAGTAATTTGCCAAGTCTTTGACCCAAAATTGATTGGTCCCGATGTTTAAAAAAAAAATAGTTCATGAAATGGGTGATGCTACTAATAAAAAGAGGTAGCTCTTTTTTATATATAAATAAAAAAAACCGTATTTGTCTTTATATATATATATATATATATATTTATTGATAAGCCGTAGGTTAAAGTAAGTTTTTCATTATTATGTAGTTACAAAATTATAATCTTAAAATCACCAATACAACCCTCCAAGTTCATAAAGGCATAGGAACAAAAAAAAAAACAAAAAAAGTAATTCCTACAGCTTTATAAACTTAAAGCGTTATATTGATGATTTTGAGGATTATAATTCTGTAACTACATATGTCTTACAGCCGCGAATAATATTTTAATCAACATACAACCTAGCACTGGCCTGCAAATTGCAAAAAACGTAAGAAAATTTGAATTTCGCGGCCTGGTTGGAGCATTCATCTTAACCCTGTACAATTTTGTCTGTTCTACAATGTAGACTATTACATGTGGCATAATATTATATTTCCCACGTCGTTAGATTTTACCATATAAGTCATCATAACATTCAAATTAATTAATATATATAGCCAGCAGATGATTTGTGCACATTCGATGTTTTCTGTTATATCTTTATGCGGTTTATTATACTAACACACTTTATCTGAATCTATGTATAAGCAAATTACTCGTAAAAAAATTATTTATGTGATTTCAAATTTAATAAATTTTTTTACACAATATTATACTTAATACTGATCTGTGATTTTTTGTGATGCGAATTCACTAATTATATGTTAGACTTAGATGAAAAACTGATCTGTGATTTAAATGACTACTTGTGTAGTCATTGGAATTTGGTCGGATAACCAGCCGTTGTTTACATATTTTGGTTTTTTGTTTATATTTACTTAATGCGAAGCATTCCAAGCTCAATATTTTCACCATATATTTTTGACTAAGGGCACACTATTTTGGTTTACACCGACACGTCTGGGATTGAGCCAGTTCCTTGTATTTTGCCGTCAAAGTTATGACACCATCGTTTTGACTTTTAGCAAGATTATTCAAAAACGCATGCATGAACAGTTTTGAAACTTTGTATGGTTATTATTAGCGTCATGAAAGACCGAATACAGTTTTCAGCGAACTTATACCTTGTCTCATTTAAGCGCTGCGATGTTTTTTCGGGTTTTCATAAAACCGCGATAACTTGAAAACTATAAATATTTTCTTAAATCTAAATTGGGGCACATAGGGGCACACATTAAGAGCTACTCGTGTATGTTTATTCTACAGGGGCACATGCAATGGTTTAAGAGATATACGATTCATCAAAACGTTACTCCAGCAGGAAATGCAATATCTCGAAAATCTGAAGGGGCACAGATTTTATTTTTGGGGGCACATTTTGGCACACATATAAGCTCTCTGGCCATGCACAATTTTTCTCTCTCCGATCATTCGTTTAGAATTTTCCTGCTAGAAAAACGTTACCACAGCAAGAATCGTTTTTCCGTTTTTTTTCCAAAACGACAGGGGGCACACATTTTTTAAGAGGGGGCACATTTACAGCAGATAAGGCACCAACTATACGTTCTACTCATATAACTCTAGGAGATACTTTCTTGCTGGGGTAACGTACACAACAAATTCGCCACCGATGACTTTTCACTTACACTTCACTTATTTTATTTTTAAAGTGTACCATTTATTTATTTATTTCAATAACAAGAAGGTATTGAAATAAATAAATAAATGGTACAATTTAAAAATAAAATAATTCAACAAAAAAAAAAATGCAAAAAAACCGGCTTCAAAAAACCCTAAAAGCACTAAAAAAGGGACAAAGGGACTGCCAAACTATTGCAGTTTTCATGAGAAGAGTGTAAGAACATTATCTTTCCATTCCGTCATAGTTGCATAGGTATTTATTTTATTGTATTTATTTTAATTGTATTTATATTGTACGGTTTAGATTAGTTGCTGAACTGTACACTATAACTGTTTGTGTGTTAAGTAGCGAGTGTGTCCAACACGTAAAACACTTCTCATAGTTCACCAAAACTTTATTTAGTACTAGTGTCGTACACCGTAAAGGTTGGTGATTCCTACATGTATGTCTGGTTCGCGCGTTGGTTAGTTGCACACTAAGTAAGTCGTAATATTTGTTGTGACAAGTGAACCTATTGATTCGCCTTGTCAGCTAGATGTAAGTTCAATGTACGTAGACCGTACATACTCCTAACCCAAGCAAAGGATCAGGAGGATATGACCATGTAAGAATCACCAGTACAAAGCAAGAAATTATAGAAGTACAAGATGTAATAAAATTAATAGTAGTAACCGAAAGTAAGTATAAAGTATAAAAATGTAAAAAGTTAAAACATTAAAAGTATAATCTAAATAAATTCCTAAAAATGAAATTCAATATCGGTGTTGGAATCCAATGTGGGCCTTGTAGGTCGATGGTTGCTGCTGGTCATCCGCTCTGTCTCCTCTCTTGACTTCTTCGGAGTCCGGCGATCTAGTAGTGAGCGCGACCTGAACAGCCTGCTCATCCCAGCCACAGGTTTCCTGGATTGCATTTCCACGTCTGCAGTACTATGTTGAGTAGCATTATTCTTATCATCTGTTTTCTTCATACAATAACCACGCCTTTTAGCCACCCATGCAATTATTGCCACTCCAATTACAGCCAGTAGTACGTAAGAAATGACGTACTGATGTATATCGTGTGTTGTCAGTGTTGTTGGAATTTGTTCCATACTTTTCAAGTACCGCAGTCGTTCTTCGACGATAGCGATGCCACCGTTGTGCTTTATTTGCAGCAGAGGTGTTGTATTAGTATTTATGATGCTGTTTATTGTTTTGTCCAGGGTAGGGACTTGGGTGTCGTAATCCAATCTGGCGTTGCTGTCGTAGTTGTTGTGGGAGTGTATTTTCACCTCCTTTGTTTGCAGAAGACATCCTTGTTTCAGCGACACTATAGATGACATGTTGATGACGTGCGATCTGATATCATCGTTGCACACAGTACGTATTGTGCAGGAGTCGCAGCATGTCACTAGCCATGTGTTCGTGTTATGTAATTCAATCCATGCAGTTTCACATTTCGTTTGTTCCGTAATGCATGGCAAGGTTGAATGTTGACCCAGTAGTTTGGCTTCACACGGTGCTTTGGCGTTTTGTAAACTATAAATAGGCAAGTTCATGATGCAGACGAGATTTTCCGGTCGCCTCTGGATGCAGTGATTTAATTCTTTTTCATTCAGTCTTATGTAAGTGTTCTTCTCGAGATTCGCTGCGATGTACTTGAATGACACAGGAATAACTGTCGTTTCGTCTTCCTTCTGTGGATTTTTTATGGGTAGTGGAATAATCCGGTACACCACAAAATCCTCGTCGCTTGCCAGTGGAATGTGAAGCTCATACAAGAAGTAACTGTCGGTTACACGTGCTTTCACATAAATTAGTTTGTAGATATCTTTTATATCTTCTTGAATATTGTCTATCGGTAACGTCAACGTTTTCGGTAGCCTTCCTGAGATAATTGTCAGCTGTTGAATTAAGTTGACTGGAGTTAGTAAGTGAACATCCATGCGTCCCTTATAGATATCCAGGAATGTGTTGAAAAAGGTTTCTTGGATGTTTTTCAAGTTTTTCAATAATAAATGTGCAGCCAGCGAAGTTGAGGTGAAAAAGCTCGTCGCCATGACTATCTCAATTCCCGATTCAATCTTCGCTAGTCTCATGTCGGTGTCGTTCATAAAGTTGTTGACAAGTGTAAACTGCTGACCGATGTTTTCTTCGTTTTTCTTCAAAATGTCATTTTCAATTTCAACTATAGAAGTCTGGTTTTTTACGAGTTGAAGGATGTAATCTTCATTTTTCTGCACGTTCTGGATATCCTTATGATATTGGTCTGCAAATCTCTGGTCCAGAATTCCGAAGAGACTGTTTGCCACGTATCCCATTCCGTCAATCAGACCTCGTTTGCTGCGTCCCGACAAGTGTTTATGTGGGGCCAGTAGTATTTCGTTGAAATAGTGCAGAAGGTCCATTTCGTGCGAAAGCTGACGAATAGTGGTTTGACAATATCTTGGTTCCAACTTATTGCAGAGGTCCGAAATGTCTTGCAAGTAGTTTTCGAACTTTTGAACTCCACTCCAGTAGGTAGATAAGTTGTAGTACATCAGCAATCTCCATTCGTCGTGGATCAGCTGTACTTTTCCAATGGTGTCATAGTATATAGGGCGATCACTTCCTAAAGGTGTTATTTGAACACTTGACGAATCTTGTGGAATGACACTGCCGTGTATTCTGGCCACCAAGTAGATGAATGGTAGTGTGGTTAGCATAGTGACTGTTTCCTTTTCGAGTTTTCCGTGTAGTATGTTGCGGTTTCGGTAAGCAAGTGAGTGCGTAGTTGTAGTTTGTATTTATTTACCTAGTTAGTGGAGAGTTTCAATTGGCAACAGTGACAGTTTTGTAATCGGTCGCTTTAATGTGCCACCTTGCGTTTTTATAGTTGCGACTCGAACGTGTCCGTCGCTGCCAGGATGCACTTCGATAATGCGTCCCAGGGCCCATTTTCCAGGTGGGAGGTTGTTTTCCTTTATCAAGACAACATCATCTGTTTTGATGTTAGGCGTAGGTTTCAGCCATTTACTGCGAGCTTGTAGCGATGTTAAGTAATCTGAGGACCAGTGCTTCCAGAACTGATGGGACATATTTTCAGTTAACTGCCACCTTTTGCGTAGATCTAAGTTGCGGTTATCTTCATAGCTTGATAGTGGAAGTGTCATAGTTGGACTACCAGTAAGAAAATGTCCCGGAGTGAGGTAGTTGTAGAACTCATCTGGATCCTCTGTGAGGGGGCAAAGTGGTCTGGAATTCATGCACGCTTCTATTTTAGCCAGTAAGGTCGAAAATTCTTCATAGGTGAGTTTCTGTTCCCCTAGAACTCGACGTAAGTGGTGTTTCATAGATCGCACCGCGGCCTCCCATAGTCCCCCTGCTGTTGGCCACGCAGGAGCGATAAAATGCCACTCCACTTTCATTCTGCTTATTTCGTTAAAAAATTCAGACGGCAATTCCGTTCTGAACATTTCGTACTCATTGTTCAGCATTTTTGAGGCTCCTATGAAGTTTGTGCCACAGTCCGAATAAACATGACTTGGTGTGCCACGTTTTGAGCACATCCTCTGGAAAGCACCCATAAAAGCTTCAGTGCTCAAGTCTGAAACTAGTTCGATGTGAACTGCCTTTGTTGCTAAGCAAACAAAGATTGCGATGTATCCTTTGGATGTCTTAACGCCTCTTCCTTTATTAAGCTTGACGTCAACGTGACCCGTGAAATCCACTCCCGTGTGTGTAAAGGGGCGGGACGGTGTCACACGCTGTGGTGGAAGATCCGCCATGAACTGATAGTTTTCGGTAGCTTTGAATCGATGGCACCGTATACATCTTCGCAGCTGAGTTTTTACTGCTCTGTTTCCTCCTATTATCCAGTAATGTTGCCGAATGAAGGCGAGCGTCAACCGGGCTCCACCGTGTAAAGTCACGGTGTGAGCTTGGTTTATAAGTAGTTCTGTGAATCTATGTTGTCTTGGTATGATTGCGGGATTTTTCATTCCCAGCGGTAAGTCAGTTTTATTCAGACGTCCGCCGACACGCAAAATACCCTCTTTGTCTAGGTAAGGCCATAATTTGCAAATTTTGCTTTTAGTGGGAACATGTTGATTTTTCTGTAAAATATCATATTCTGTGCTGAATTCTAATCGTTGAACGTTCCTTGTTATTATGTTCGTTGCGTTATTAAGTTCATTGGCCGTCAGGTATTTGTGTTGTATTCGTTGGCCGGCATCAAATTTCTTCATTTGTTTAGCGTTATTAAGTGAATTTGTCTTGAATCGCATAATCCAAGCGACAATACGCGTCACCCAGTTTAATTTGCTGCAATTGTTTAATAAGTTGATTATGATGTTTTCTGGATGGCTTAGGGTTGGTCCGCTGCCTTTTTGTTCCATCGTAGTTGTAAGTAGACAACTACGCTCCTCTTCGGATTTGTCTGTATATTTGTTAGTATACTCGTCGAGTGTTGCAGGTCCATTCCACCATAAATGATAATTCACCAATTGTTTTGGATATAACCCCCTGGTTGCACAATCTGCAGGGTTGTTTTTTGACTCTATGTAGCACCAATGAGATGCTGGTACCACTTGCTTGATCTTGATGACTCGGTTTTCTACGTACTTTTCCCATTTGGATGTCGGTCCTTGCAACCAAGCCAACACCACCTTTGAATCGCACCAGGCCCTTATAGATATGGTGTGTCCTGTTAGCGACTCGATGATTTTGTTGACCAATTGTGATAAAAGTAGTGCACCGCTGAGTTCAAGTCTTGGAAGAGATAGTTTTTGCGCGAGCGGGGCAACCCTAGTCTTTGCTGCAAGCAGGCTTAGTTTAGGTTCTCCGGTTTCGTTAAATGCTCGTGTATAGATGACGCACGAATATGCTTTCTCGCTTGCGTCGCAAAATGCAAGCAGTTCAATTTTGTTTTGAATTGTTCCAATCCAGCGATTTATTTTTATGGTTTTTATTTCATCTAGTTGACCTTTTAGTTTCAGCCACTCTTCTTGTATGCCAATGGGTAACAATTCATCCCATGTTAAGTTTTGCGTCCAGACGCTTTGAAAAATTAGCTTGCCCCGTATAGTAACCGGTGAGAACCAGCCGAGTGGGTCGTATAGTTGTGAAATCTGCGACAGTAGGGATCGTTTAGTCAGTCCCTTTTGAGAGTTTTGTTTCAGGTTCCAATTGAACGTAAATGTGTCCGACGTTGGGTTCCAGCCAAGACCAAGTGTTTTCATGCAATCTTCTTGTTTAAAGGCAAAGTTGGTTTTAGAAATTTGGTCTTCCCGAAGATGTTGTAGTAATTCGGTACAGTTGCTGGACCACTTCCTTAGGTTCATACCTCCTCGCTGTAGTAGTTGTATTAAGTCATTTTGTAATTGCTTAGCAGTTTCGAGAGAGTTGTGGCCGCTAATTAAGTCGTCGACATAGAACTCATCTAGTAGTATTTTCGCAGCGTCAGGGTATAAGTGACCGTCATCGATAGCCAACTGTTTCAAAGTTCGCATGGCTAGCCATGGCGCGCATTTTGTGCCGTATGTCACCGTCCGTAAAGCATATTCTTGCAGTTGTTCGTCCAGCGAGTTTCTCCATATGATTTTCTGAAGTTGCTGTTGGTCCTCTGACATCCATATGCATCTGTACATTTTCTCTATGTCTGCAGTTACTGCATATTTGTAGGTTCGCCATTTCAGTATAAGGGCCTGAATATCCTTTTGTAGGTTAGGACCTTTTTCCATGAGGCTGTTTAAACTTTTGCCACTGGAAGTTTTTTGTGACGCGTTAAACACCACCCTTAGTTTGGTGGTTGTGGATTGGTCCCTTAGGACACCATGGTGAGGTAAATAACTTTCAAGTTGGTTGGATGTAATTTGACCTGCAGGCTTCATGTGTTGTAGTTCTAAGTACTCGCGGATAAAATTTTTATACATCGTTGAAAGTTGTTCGTTTTTACCCAATCTTTTTTCTTGTTGTAAGAATTGCGCAATTGCAGCTGCCTTGGAACTACCAAGATCTTTTTCGTAAGTTTGGGTCATAGGCATTTTTACTATGTATTTGCCATCTGAGCATCGTTTGGTCGTTTCTTGGTAGTAAACTTCACATAGATCGTTTCTCTGCCTGTCTTCCGCACCTGGAGCAATGTCTTCGCTCTCCCAATATTTGGACAGATCTGTAGTATCCAATAAGGTTAGGTGACAGTTGAAGGTCTTAAGTTTTCCACATAAGATCCAGCCCAAATGAGTTTGCTGAGCGATAGGTGAGTGTTGGTCGCCTTTTAGAACTCCGTCTAGGATGATGTCTGCATAAACGTCAGCTCCCAGTAGGAGATCTATTGAGCTTGATACATTGTAGTTAGGATCGGCCAGTTTTAAATTTCGAAGATGTGCCCAGCTAGCACTTTGGAAAGTACTGCTGGGCAACTTGTTTGTTAAGTTTTGTAGGACCAATGCTTGCACGTTGAATTTAAAGGTGGAATGTATCGATTGACAGTTAAGATGCAGGAGTCCCCTACAAGTTCGTGACGTTGAACCTATTCCGGTTATAGCTGCGTCAAGTTTCTTTCGATGTAAGCGTAGTAGTTGAGCGGCATTCTCTGTTATTAAGTTTATTTGAGACCCCTGATCTAGGAGACCCCGTAGAGTTACGTAAGTTCCGTCAGCTGATTTGACTTTAACTAAGACTGTAGTCAATAAGATTTCAGTATTCTCGGCAGTCAAGTGGTGAGCTACTGGTTGAGTTGATGTTGACGGTTGTGAGTTTTTAGTTAAGTCATCCTTCTTTTCTGCCGTCGGTTCAGAATTAGAGGAGTTTTTCATATGCAGTAGTGTATGATGTTTTGAGTTACATTCGCGGCATGTTTTTCTTGAGTTGCAATTGTTGTTGCCATGGCTGTACAGGCAGTTTTTGCAAAGTTTCAGTTTCGTCACTGTTTTATTTCGTTGCGAAATATCCATATTTATGAATTTATCACATTGCATCAACACGTGATCATTATTGCAGAGCGGGCATTTTCCAAATGACGCATGAAATATTTTAGAGTATCCCACTTTCGTTTGATCTTCTGACTTCTTAAAGTTGCCTTTGAACTTGTAGTTATATTTCCAGCTCTTATTGTTCGGTCTCTGAGTAGTTTTATTCTCACCCGAGTCCTTTAAGCAGCTCTTGGCGGTTTCTTGAGCGAGAAAGTTGAGTTCCAGGAAATTAAGGAATTCATTTAGGTCTGGCAATTCCCTATTGTTTTGCGTTTCCTTGGTATACTCGTTGAGCGTTGTGGGATCCAATTTTTGCGACATCATGTAAACAATCATAGGGCCCCAACTGCTCACTTCAACTCCCATGTTGCCGAGGCCATTTAGGCACTCTGTTATTACGTCATGCATCCTTTTCAGGTTGTTGGCATTGGGTTGTTGAATTGTGGGTAAGTGATGCATGGTGCCCATAAACGAGGTGAACTGAAGTCGGCGATTGTCGTACCGGTGAGATAGTATTTCCCAACAGGAATCGTAGTTGTCTGCGCTGATTGACAGATGCTGGACGAGGCGTTCTGCTTCACCTTTTAGTTTCGTCTTCAGGTGTTGCATCTTCTGCGCTTTAGAAATACTTGGGTTGTTGTGTATGGTTTCATGGAAAATGTCCTTGAAAGTAATCCAGTGAACATATTTCCCGGTAAATTCCGGGATTTCAATTTTAGGTGTTGATTGTTGAAAATGAACATTGGACCAAATCTTACTATTTAGATCTCTTTTCAGGCTGTCGTATTTTTGTTCAATGCCTTCGTACTTTTCATTGTAATCTTCTTTCAGACTGGACCCCTTCAGCTCATCTTCAAGTTCCCAGTGTATCTTGTCGATGGATTGCCACTTTGATTTCAAGGTTGCTAGATGTTCTTCGAACTCCCACTTTTCAGTTATAAAGTCAATGTTTATCTTTGACATTGCCTTAGTTAAAGCCTTAAAATTGCGTTCTTGCTGAGTAATGAGCTTCTTAACGTCGTCCTCAGTTTCTTCATCCATTAGCCCAGCTAGATCGAAGTTTAGGTCTTGTTTTGGCTGTCTTTTATGAAAAGCCAATAGATCCATGATATGCCTTTTAGTTGACTCGTACATGTACTTTGTTTTTGTGTAAACGTCATTGTTAAAGTATCCGATGTTTTTATGTTCAGTGGTCTCCAACAGTATTTTATGTTGCTCATTAAAGGTTCCCCATAGTTCTTCTAAGTTCCTCAAACGTTTCTCCAGGTAGTCAACGTTTTTCCTAGTTATGCTGTCCTTTTTATAGTTTGTGCACAGCGTTTTGATGTCCTCAAAGATGCCGACTTGTTTGGTAAGTAGCTCCATTGTAGGTCAGTAGTTTTAAGTTTGCAAGTATAGTAGTAATGTACCTTAAGTTTAGTGGTAGTAGTAGTCAGTAGTGGTAGCCGTAGTAGTAGTCGGCTGTTGATGTAGTTGAGTCTTGTTTATTCACTCGACTCACGAAGAAGTTCCAAGTATTCCCTCTTCGTTGATTGTTCAGAGCTCTTGTACTCTTTCTACGAATATGCGCGCCTTCTCAACTTGACTGGTGAGATCCGCTTGTGGAAGGCCAGCCAAGCCGATTCGCTGTTGTTTCTAGAGATACAATTACTCCAAACAGTGAAATGCTCGAAGGACCATTTAATGTACGGTTTAGATTAGTTGCTGAACTGTACACTATAACTGTTTGTGTGTTAAGTAGCGAGTGTGTCCAACACGTAAAACACTTCTCATAGTTCACCAAAACTTTATTTAGTACTAGTGTCGTACACCGTAAAGGTTGGTGATTCCTACATGTATGTCTGGTTCGCGCGTTGGTTAGTTGCACACTAAGTAAGTCGTAATATTTGTTGTGACAAGTGAACCTATTGATTCGCCTTGTCAGCTAGATGTAAGTTCAATGTACGTAGACCGTACATATATTATAGTTATATACACACATCAAAAGTGTCTAGGGATCAAGCATTTTTATGCGGATTTCTTGAGATTGAGATGTGGCTTTGTAATAAATTTATGATTTTATAAATTTATATGGATCCTTTTTGGTGCATTTCATAATTTGAATCAGGAACTGTGAATCAAATTCGAGTAAAAGATGAAAATCAGCTGTCAATATTTTCCCTATAAAAACATACAACGCATTGAAGACATTATTAGTGCTACTGTTTCCCTACTACTGATTAAAACCAACGTTATTATGGAGCGGCGACGTCATTTAAGCAGGGAAGAAATGCTCAGAGCCGTGGGAATGATAGAAGCTGGTTCCCGGCAACGTACTGTGGCTTTAGCTCTGAATACAAGTCAGAGTGTTATCAGTCGACTTTGGACACGTTACCGAAGCACTGGTACCGTGGCTGAGCGCCATGGAGGACGGTATCGCTGCACCACACGGAGACAAGACCGATACATTCAAATCTTAACTCGAAGAGCTCCAACAATAACCGCCATGATGTTAGCCGTGAGGCTTCATCACTCTTCAGGGAACTTAATTAGCGACCAAACAGTCAGAAACCGCTTGCATGAAGTGAACCTTCATTCCCGAAGACCGCTACGGGTACCACCTATAGCAATGCACAATCGTAGGATTCGATATCAATGGGCTCTTGAACACAGAAATTGGGCAGAAGAACAATGGCGTTTCGTGTGCTTTTCTGATGAGTCTCGTTTTGGTATGAGACCGGATACAAGACGTATACGACACTGGAGAACCCCTGGACGCCAACAGCGATTAAAATCCTGCCAGGAAGCCCATCCTTATAGTGGTGGAACCATCATGGTATGGGCGGGTATTTGGATCGGCGGAAGAACTGAGTTGATTTGGATCAGAGGCAACCTCAACGCTCAAATTTATGCTGAGACGATTGTATCAGACGTCATCGTTCCTCTACAAGTGCAAATCGGTCCCTTATTTCAGTTAATGCATCATAATGCACGACCGCACACCGCAAGAGTTGTAAGACAGACTCTCGCCGCAGCTAACATCAATGTCCTGCCCTGGCCTGCTCAGTCGCCAGACTTGAACCCGATTGAGCATGCATGGGATATGCTACAGAGAAGAGCTCTGCCGAATATGGAGGGTATCCAGTCGCAAGAAGACCTTTTTTTGTTGTTGCAACGAACATGGGCGGCCATTCCACAGCGTGATTTGGATGAACTCATTTTGAGTATGCCAAACCGATGTTCTTGTGTTGTTAGTGTTCGCGGTAGAAACACGGATTATTAATTGTTTAAGTTACCCAATAAAATTTTAAAGAAAACTGTTATTTCAGTCTTTTTTTCGAACTTTAATGTTAGTGGTTCAAATGTCAAAAATCCCTTTATTAGAAAATGGCAAATTTCTTTATTAATGCAAAGGTGACTTGGTTTATCGTTACTGTGACAAACGAAAACACTTTATTTGATGAATCCTTAAAGAAAATTTTAATTAATATCAATCAGGAGAAAAGTTATTGCAAAAATATATGTTGATCCCTAGACACTTTTGATGTGTGTATTTTGTTTTTGTGTGTAAAAGTAAGTTAGTATATTCTTATATTGTATTTTATATTTGAAATAGTTATTTGCTACATGTTTTATGTTTTTCTCTTCTTCTTTTACACACTTTGTCTACATCTCTTTTTTTTATTATCTCCTTTCGCAGGTATGCTGGAAGAGATTTCTTTAGAAATAAGCATTACCTTTGTTCCTATTTTCTTTTCGTTTCTTCTTTTCTGTATTTAGTGTGTACATAAATTGTTAAATAAATAAATAAAAATAAAAAAGTTAAAAATAATACTATAACCTATTTTTTAAAAGCTTTTATTTAACAATTGCAATGTATGTATGTATGTTTGTTACGGTGGATTCTTGGAATCTAAATTAAAACCACTTCTCGATGTCCGATTGAGCTGAAATTTTGCACACACCTTTGGTTTTGATGACAATACAATTTTATGACAGACAGCTTAATCCTGCAGCCAGGATCGTCTCATCACGAGAGAACTCCTCAACGTTTAATAGCACAGACACGAAACTTTGCATGCAAGTTCATATTTGGTGGATGAACATGAATTCTATCATGATCTCATCCTGCAGCCAGGATCGTCTTCTCACGAGGGAACTTGACGATACGGTTGGCGCAGTGGCTGAGCGATCGACTGCTGCGCTGCGTGTCGCGGGTTCGATCCCCGCACGGAACAAATATTTGTATGGCCTACAAAATAGTTGTTCCGGGTCTGGCTGTTTGTGTATGTGAGTTTAAATGTTTGTAAACGCACCCACGATACAGGAGAAATTCCTAGTGTGGGGCAAAGTTTTTTAAAAAAAGAAAAAAAAAAGAAAAAAGAAAGAAAAACTCTTTTACGGTAAATAAATAGCATGGAATGAAAAAAGTGTTGAGATTGTGATAATGATGTGAGGTCAGAAAAGATTACGGCAAAACTAAAAATGTTAAAATAAAATAAAGTTAAAAAACCTTTTTAAAAAAAGCTTTTATTTAAATGCTCAAAAAGAAAAAATAAAATTTTCTTTTAAAATTTTAACTATCAACTTATAACCTCATTTTACACAATTTATATTATCATAAAAGCTTGTCGCGAGGTTTGCGTAAGTACCTATAAGTATTTAATTAAACTGAAATTCAAAAAAGAAAAAACTTAGCAGATTAAGTTCCTCAGATAAAAAGGTACTAGTTTATTTACACAAGTAAACCTCGCGACAAGCTTTTTAGTCCGGGGAATTTACGCCGAAAATTAGGCCAACTCTGCATTAATTAAAAACAGCGATTTTTTTCATTGAATGTGTAGGGTATGGACAGGAGAGTATGTTAAGCTGTATCCCGCGAAAAGTTCACCTCCGCGTATGTGTTTTTTTAAGAAAACGTCTAATATGTTGTAACTTGGTGGAAAAAAATATAAACAGGTATGTTTATTTGGAGTATTGTAGAACAGATTGAGTGCTACGAGTAGGTCAGCAAATTAAACATTTTTCGTCCACGGAACAATCAGTTTTTTTTAAAAATCATATAATTTGACTTCGTACTTAAGGCAAAAATATTAACAGGACAAAAATAGTGCTAAAGTGATTGTTATCAACATATCTAACTATTATTATGAAAATTAAACAAATTCTGCTCCGGACTTCACAGAAAATCAAGAAAATCCAAAAATCTTGAATACTACTTACGGCAAAAATGTAACAGGACTGAAATTCATTTAATAATGGGATATATATCAATCCAAACCTTAATCTCCAAAAATTAAACAGATTAGAGCGTTATTTAATAAAGTAAAAGTAAAAAATAAATTACGATGAACGTGACGTCAGCGCTAAGCAGCGAGCAGCGTACAGCGTGTGCTAGTGTGCGTATCCAAGATAAGCGCTGCGTTCATTGTATGCGTATGACTGTGTTCTTTTTTAAGAGTCGGTGTGTTTTTATTGATAAATGATAAATGATGTTTATTTTGCAAGTAGGTTTTATTGTGTTACTCTGTAATTGTAAAAGCATAGGAATAAAAACGGCAAGCCATCAGTCGGTCAGTGGCGACATATAGGTTAGGTTAGGTTTTTTTTTTTTTTTTTTTTTTTTTGTTTTGGCAGGAGTGGGAAATCCCCACGGACACCTCGACTATCTCACAGTGTGTGAGACAGTCGAGGTAGTGCCGGACTCGAACCGGCTAAAACCACACTCCTGCCCCGCCAGTGTCCCTCTGACATTATCAGAGACCTTAGATGCGGATTTTTTGCCTTGAATAGCGATTGATTCGTAGGAGGCCGAAGAGACCATGCTCTATTTTCTTGTTAAAACATGAACAGGAAATCAAAACTATTTTACATTTACTTATTTATTTACTATTATTACTAACAAAATATGCCTCACAATTGATGTCTGTATTATAATTTACTATATGTATTTTTACTATTGATGTCTACTATTTTACCCTAATTTAAAGATTTAATAGCACTTATGCCCGCCCTGGCATATTTCTGCGCGTATGTCCTCAGATGATATTTAATTTAATTTCATTCTTTTTTGGTAAAACAAAAATTCTGATATCTGCACAATATACTCAGTATATAATGTTATATCAGTATTTGCCAAATTTATTCAATAAGATGCCAAATTTATGAATTATTTTATTTTTACAGATTTTTACTTTTGTTTTTAAGAGGTGGCAGCAGTATTTTTCTCCAGGTTTGACACAACTTGACGATTCCACTAGAATTGACTTACGGTTCTGCATAATTTCAGCCACTTTCTCATGAAAGTGGCTCCAATTAACGTTCTCCATTAAGCCAACCCTAGTGGTTCGCTCAATGCGTCTGCAATCTGGTTGTGTCAAACTGGTCGTCTCTGAGTATGCGGAAGTGGGCGCACTGACAACTTTAGCAGTACGCTATTGTTGCTCGCGCGAATGCGTCCCACTTCCTGCGTACCGGGCATTCCGTGCTAAACGCATTGTGCTGGTGCTCCCCCAGCTTGGCTCTGGTGCAGTTCACACAAACCGCTGCTTCGCCAAGGTGTTTGACTGGGCAGTCCGTCCTAACGTGCGGACCGCCACAGTGGCTGCACAGGTCCACCGGCTCCGTGCAGAGACGCTTGCCGTGGCCGTATGCTAAGCAGCGGGTGCACTGCACCAGAGGCGTCTGGTCTTCAACGCGCACTCTTTGCAGGTCAATCCGAAGCTTGCCTACATCGAGCGCGCGTCTCCAGATTGCTGGGGAAACACTTAGCACAATGCTGTTTACATGTGGGTTTCTGGACTTCTTCCTAAACTTTACTGCGATCTTCTCCTCGTCCCCGAGGCCGTGAAAGATCTCCCGGTTCTGGTTCTTAAGGGCTCTGACGACTTCCTCATCGCTGTGTATTAACAGCACGTCCCTAAGAACCAGAAGTGGGTCCCTGTTTTTCACTGCCTCGACGAGGAGGTTCTCTCCGGCCGATTCTAATCGCTTCTTTAATTTCTCCCTCTCCTCTTTTGTGGCGCACCCCATGACGATCTTTTGGTCTTTGGCCTTACGGACCCTTTCCACTCGCACCCAGCCCTCCTTCGCATCCACCGCTTTTCTCACTCGTTCTAGGACTTCGTCCGCCGTGTCCATTTCCTGTTTCGAGGAGACCACCACTGAGTGTAGCGTCGCTCGCTCCGGGGCCTGTCCTCCGGTGTGGCGGTTACTCGCGGCCACTACACCAGCGTAGGTCCTCTCCCCGACATTTTCCAAGCCCGCCAGACTGTCTCGGAGCTTTTCCACATTCTCGGAATTCTCCTTGACGATCGAGATGTGCTCCTTTAATATGGTGATGAGCTCAGTCTGGGTGGCAAGACTCTCGGAAATGGACGTAGGACAACAGTCAGCGGTGGGCGCGGCAACCGGTACGGCTGCAGGTGCGAGAGGAACTCCGTCGCGCTCGGCCTCTTTCACCAGCTCAAAAAGCCTGTTTATGGCCCCGAGTACCGCAGTCTTTATGTCGGTCTTAAGGTTGCGAGAGTTGCCTAAATTAAGCTTAGCCTTATTTAGGCAGGCTCTCGCTTCCGCAGTACGACTGGGGTACCCGGCCTCAGGCTTCTTGAGCGGTGCGTCCACAGCAGCTCGGCGCGTCCCCGGAGTATCAGGGCCTTTTTGTGACGCGGAAGGAGTGTCTTCTCCGAAGGAGATTCTCCTCCTCGCGTCAGCAGGCGAAGGCCCCGCCTTCTCCGCCGATCGCGGCGAGCTCCCGGAGCCCATCGTCCTCAAAGTTGCAGATGGGGTGCGGAACATTAGTATCATTAGCGGCAGATATATGTAAAAACAGACCCCTGTAAAGGGGGGGTCTGGTCAATAGTAATCGTTTGGGAGGGGAGAGGTATGTAAGGACACTGGTACGTAGGTACTTCTATGTCCCTGTAAAGGGGGGTACACGGAAGGTATATATAATAATTAATCACTAATTAAAATTTTCTACTTTAACACGGTCTTAAAATCCTAATTTAAACATAAAAACTCCGTCAGTGGTACTTTTGTGTCCCTGTAAAGGGGAGAACACAGCAAGTAGTATTAATAAATTAAATTACAAAATATGATAAATTAAAAGGATAAAAAGGAAATAACAATGATTCAATTAATTAATAAAATGTGAAAGAACTTATATATTATTAAGTCGTCCACTGACAAACGACTGTCAAGATAAAAAAAAAATATTAAAATATGTCTCATGTAGTCAAAATGTTAAAGAGAAATGCGCAAACTTCCCTTCAGACCCCTTCAAAAGACCCAATAGTTGCTTGAAGAGCTAAAAACAAAAAATAATTTTTGCCTAAAATCCCACTCCGGCCTTCCTATACACAATAGGGCGGGTGGGAGGGCAAAATTTTATTTGAGCTAGACCCGCGAGTGAGGTGTCCAGAGACGTGGCTTCGCGCGGGCTAGCTAACTACGAAATAGAAAGGGATGAGTGCCGAACAAAAATTTTGGGTTTTGCTCAAAAAACCAGTTTTTGAGTCAAAAAATTTTGGTTTTCAACCCCCAGCCTAGCGTCCGGGACACGAAACGGGCACCGGAACACAGGGATGGTAGGTGAGTACTATTGTAACTATTATCTAACGTCAATTCTCAAGGAAAATTTGTATAAACACTAAATTTGGAAGATTTTGTCTGAAATATTAAAAAATTTCTAAGTGTCGTAAGGGAAGATTTTTGAAAACGCTTCTAGGGTGGTAAAATATTGTCAGAACGTAGGCGGAGGCCCACTAAAGTCTAAAAATGCTGAAAACAGCGTCAAAAACGCACCCTTAATGGCGAAGATATCGGTTAGGTTAGGTTAGGTTAGGTTAGGTTTCATGGCCCCCGACGGGCGCCGCCGCTGGGATCACACATAGTGGTCGGGGGGGCCCGGATCGCTGTCGAGTCAACCATGAAGTACCTGGGATTGGTGCTCGACAGCCGTTGGGACTTCGGACCCCACTTTCAGCGGCTGGTGCCCAAGTTGATGGGCGCGGCGGGCGCGCTGTCAACGCTGCTTCCCAATTTGGGGGGCCCGAGCTCCGCCTGTAGGCGGTTGTACGTGGGGATCGTGCGATCCATGGCCCTTTACGGGGCCCCAGTATGGGCGACGGACCTGACGGCCCGCACTATCGCAGTTCTGCGCAAACCGCAGAGAGCGATGGCCGTCAGGGTCATACGGGGATATCGCACGATCTCCTACGAGGCGGCTTGTGTACTGGCCGGATCCCCGCCGTGGGACCTGGAGGCGAAAGCCCTCGCGACGCTACATCAGTGGCGCGAGGACGCCAAGGATCGGGGCGAAAGGCTGGTGCAGCGACAGATCACGCTGCACCGGTCTCAGCTCCGACAGGTCATGGTGGCGGAATGGCGGAGGAGGCTTGACCATCCCTCCGCCGGCCTCGACACAATCGAGGCGATCCGGCCAGTACTCGACGACTGGCTCGGGAGGAAGCACGGCTCCCTGACGTTTCGGGCGACGCAGGTGCTCTCGGGGCATGGTTGCTTCGGGAAGTACCTGTGTCGCATAAGCAGGGAGCCGGACGCTCGGTGCCATCACTGCGTCCATTGTCCGGAGGATACGGCGCGGCATACGCTGGCAGAATGTCCCGCATGGGACGAGCCGCGCCGTGCCCTCATCACAGAGGTAGGAGCAGACCTGTCGCTGTCGACCGTTGCTCGCGCGATGGTCGATGGCACAGAGTGCTGGGACGCGGTGGTGTCCTTCTGCGAAACCGTCATGTCGCAGAAGGAAGCTGCGGAGAGGGAGAGGGAGATTTCAAGTTCCTTCCCATCCCGCAGCAGACGCACCGGGCGTCGGCAGAGGGCGGATAACGCCCTCTTCCGGCCCCCCTAAACAGGTCCAGGGGCAACGGATTCGGGGACATCCGTCGCCCCCCATCATAATGGACCCGAGACGGCGGCGCGTAGTGTTCCACGCGCGCCTCTCACGGACGTAACGGGGGGAGTACACCTCACTCCCCCCAGGGACGAGGCCCGCACTGGTCGAGCGGGCCGGCACTAGTCCGGGGCAGCGGAAGTCACATTCGTTCCCGCTGCCCCCAGACGCAAGTGTGCGAGGGAACACCGGGGTGGTTTTTAGTCAGTTGGAGCCTGACAGACCCCTCCGCCCTCCCCAGGCGGAGGACATCCGTTTCCGGATTTTCCACCTCGCAACAAAAAAAAAAAAAAAAAAAAAAAAAAGGTTAGGTTAGGTTAGGTTAGGTTAGGTTTTTTTTTTTTTTGTTTGGGCAGGAGTGGGAAATCTCCACGGACACCTCGACTATCTCACGACTTGTGAGACAGTCGAGGTAGTGCCGGACTCGAACCGGCTAAAAACCACTCCTGCCTTGCCAGTGTACCTCTAACATGATCAGAGACCTTTACATCTGATTTTTTGTCTTTGTTACGCCTTTTACTGGCCGGAGAGACCACATGAAACGCATTTAGTTTTGCGTTATATGTTTTAGCTGCTGTAAACACGCTATTTCCAAATACTATTTCATGAGTTTATAGCTTTGATGAATAACGTTCCTTAATTTTTTAGTTTATCTTATTTTAATGTTACTTTTATTCTACTGATTTTAATACGTTTACTTGTTTCCTTTCTAATAATTTTACGACTTATGCTAATTTTATATATATAATCTCTATTTTAAAATGTTTATTTATGCCCTTTAATACAGTAATTTTTGCAACTTCAGATACTTACAGTTTCCATTTTTATGTTGTTTTTCTTTATGATACCTGGGCTATATACTCAATATATACTTACTTATCATACATTTTAAACAATTGATTTATTGACTAATTTATTAACTTTTTTAGTACATAAACAATTGGGAACTTTTTCTGTTTTTGCAAACATACTGCAGTATTTTGAACTCGGTTCAACACAGCGTAACGATTGCACCAGGGCTGACCCCTGGACCTGCTTAACTGGAGTCAGTTTCTCATGAAGCTGGCTCCTGTTACCATTTGACTTATAGCTCACCCTAGTGCTTCGCTTAATGCGTCTGCTATCCGGTTGTGTCGAAATAGTCCTCTGTCTGTACTTTGAAGTGGGCGCACCGGGAACTTTAGCAATAAGCGATTGCAGCTCTCGCGAATGCGTCCCACTTCTTACGTACCGGGCACTCGCTGCCAAAAGCATTGTGCTGGTGTTCCCCGAGCTTGGCTCTGGTGCAGTTTATACACTTCGCTGCTTCGCCAATCTGTTTTGCCGGGCAGTCCACCCTGATGTGTGGACCACCACAGTGGCTGCACAGATCCGCTGGCTCCGTGCACAGGCGTTTTCCGTGCCCGTATGCTAAGCAACGGGTGCACTGCACCAGAGGCGTCTGGTCCTCGACGCGCACTCTCTGCAGGTCAACACGAAGCTTGCCTATATCGAGTGCACGTCTCCAGATCGCGGGGGAAACACTCAACACAATGCTGTTGACATGCGGATTCCGTGTCTTCTTTCGATATCTAATAGAGATTTTTTGCTCCTCGTCCCCAAGGCCGCAAAAGATCTCCCGGTTCTGATTCTTCAGGGCTTGGAGTACCTCCTGGTCACTGTGTACCAACAGCACGTCCCTGAGAATCAGAAGCGGGTCCCGATTCTTAACAGCCTCGACGACGAGGTTCTCTCCGGCCAATTTCAGTCGATTTTGAAGTTTTTCCCTCTCCTCCTCTGTTTCGCACCCCATGATGACCTTTTGGTCCTTAGCCTTTCGGACTCTTTCCACCCGCACCCAGCCCCCTTTCGCGTCCACCGCTTTTCTGACACGTTCCAGGACTTCGTCCGCCGTGTCCATCTCCTGTGTCGAGGAGACAACCACCGAGTGCAGCGTCGCTCGCTCCAGGGCCTGTCCCCCGGTGTGGCGCTTACTCGCGGCCGCTACACTAGCGAAGGTCTTCCCCCCGGCATTTTCCCAGCCAGCCAGACTGTCTCGGAGCTTTTCCACTTTCTCGGTATTATCCTTAATGATCGAGATGTGCTCCTTTATGGTGGTTAGGAGCTCAGTCTGGCCAGCAAGAACCTCGGCGGAATTGGGATGGGGACTGCAGTCAGCAGTGGGCGCGGGTACTCGTACAGCTACGGGTGCGGGTGCGGCAGGGGCCTTGTCACGCTCCGACTCCTTCACAAGCTCAAAAAGCCTGTTTATGGCCTCGAGCACCGCAGTTTTTATCTCGGCTTTGAGGTTGCGAGAGTTGCCTAAATTAAGCTTAGCCTTATTCAGGCAAGCTCTCGCCTCCGCAATGCGACTGCGGTGCACGGTCTCAGGCTTCTCGAGCGATATTGAGGAGTCGACAGGAGCTCGGCGCGTCCCCGGAGTAGCAGGACACATCTGTGACGCGGAAGGAGTGTCTTCTCCGAAGGAGATTCTCCTCCGCGCGTCAGTAGGCGAAGGCACCACTTTCTCCGACGATCGCGGCGAGCTCCTGGAGCCCATTACTCTCAAGGTTGCAGATGGGGTACGGAAAGTCAGCATCATTAGAAGCAGATACTGTAACTATAATCTAAAGTAATACTCATATACTCAAAAGTCTAAAAATGCTGAAAACAGCGTCAAAAACGCACCCTTAATGGCGAAGATATCAACGTTTATGTGTTTAGCGTGATCCCTTAGGTGGATTTTAGGTACTAGCAGAAACTAATAAAAAACAATAATTTTGAAAAATGCAAAGTTCTATTTGAGCTAGACCCGCGAGTGAGGTGTCCAGAGACGCGGCTTCGCGCGGGCTAGCTTACTACGAAATAGAAAGGGGTGAGTGCCGAACAAAAATTTTGGGTTTTGCTCAAAAAACCAGTTTTTGAGTCAAAAAATTTTGGTTTTCAACCCACAACCTAGCGTCCGGGACACGAAACGGGCACCGGAGCGCAGGGATGGTAGGTGAGTACTATTGTAACTATAATCTAAAGTAATATTTGTAGGAAAATTTGGAAGAACACTAAATTTGGAAGATTTTGTCTGAAATTCTTAAAATTTTCTAAGTGTCGTAAGGGAAGATTTTTGAAAACGCTTCTAGGGTGGTAAAATATTGTCAGAACGTAGGCGGAGGTCCACTAAAGTCTAAAAATGCTGAAAACAGCGTCAAAAACGCACCCTTAATGGCGAAGATATCAACGTTTATGTGTTTAGCGTGATCCCTTAGGTGGATTTTAGGTACTAGCAGAAACTAATAAAAAACAATAATTTTGAAAAATGCAAAGTTCTATTTGAGCTAGACCCGCGAGTGAGGTGTCCAGAGACGCGGCTTCGCGCGGGCTAGCTTACTACGAAATAGAAAGGGGTGAGTGCCGAACAAAAATTTTGGGTTTTGCTCAAAAAACCAGTTTTTGAGTCAAAAAATTTTGGTTTTCAACCCACAACCTAGCGTCCGGGACACGAAACGGGCACCGGAGCGCAGGGATGGTAGGTGAGTACTATTGTAACTATAATCTAAAGTAATATTTGTAGGAAAATTTGGAAGAACACTAAATTTGGAAGATTTTGTCTGAAATTCTTAAAATTTTCTAAGTGTCGTAAGGGAAGATTTTTGAAAACGCTTCTAGGGTGGTAAAATATTGTCAGAACGTAGGCGGAGGCCCACTAAAGTCTAAAAATGCTGAAAACAGCGTCAAAAACGCACCCTTAATGGCGAAGATATCAACGTTTATGTGTTTAGCGTGATCCCTTAGGTGGATTTTAGGTACTAGCAGAAACTAATAAAAAACAATAATTTTGAAAAATGCAAAGTTCTATTTGAGCTAGACCCGCGAGTGAGGTGTCCAGAGACGCGGCTTCGCGCGGGCTAGCTTACTACGAAATAGAAAGGGGTGAGTGCCGAACAAAAATTTTGGGTTTTGCTCAAAAAACCAGTTTTTGAGTCAAAAAATTTTGGTTTTCAACCCACAACCTAGCGTCCGGGACACGAAACGGGCACCGGAGCGCAGGGATGGTAGGTGAGTACTATTGTAACTATAATCTAAAGTAATATTTGTAGGAAAATTTGGAAGAACACTAAATTTGGAAGATTTTGTCTGAAATTCTTAAAATTTTCTAAGTGTCGTAAGGGAAGATTTTTGAAAACGCTTCTAGGGTGGTAAAATATTGTCAGAACGTAGGCGGAGGTCCACTAAAGTCTAAAAATGCTGAAAACAGCGTCAAAAACGCACCCTTAATGGCGAAGATATCAACGTTTATGTGTTTAGCGTGATCCCTTAGGTGGATTTTAGGTACTAGCAGAAACTAATAAAAAACAATAATTTTGAAAAATGCAAAGTTCTATTTGAGCTAGACCCGCGAGTGAGGTGTCCAGAGACGCGGCTTCGCGCGGGCTAGCTTACTACGAAATAGAAAGGGGTGAGTGCCGAACAAAAATTTTGGGTTTTGCTCAAAAAACCAGTTTTTGAGTCAAAAAATTTTGGTTTTCAACCCACAACCTAGCGTCCGGGACACGAAACGGGCACCGGAGCGCAGGGATGGTAGGTGAGTACTATTGTAACTATAATCTAAAGTAATATTTGTAGGAAAATTTGGAAGAACACTAAATTTGGAAGATTTTGTCTGAAATTCTTAAAATTTTCTAAGTGTCGTAAGGGAAGATTTTTGAAAACGCTTCTAGGGTGGTAAAATATTGTCAGAACGTAGGCGGAGGCCCACTAAAGTCTAAAAATGCTGAAAACAGCGTCAAAAACGCACCCTTAATGGCGAAGATATCAACGTTTATGTGTTTAGCGTGATCCCTTAGGTGGATTTTAGGTACTAGCAGAAACTAATAAAAAACAATAATTTTGAAAAATGCAAAGTTCTATTTGAGCTAGACCCGCGAGTGAGGTGTCCAGAGACGCGGCTTCGCGCGGGCTAGCTTACTACGAAATAGAAAGGGGTGAGTGCCGAACAAAAATTTTGGGTTTTGCTCAAAAAACCAGTTTTTGAGTCAAAAAATTTTGGTTTTCAACCCACAACCTAGCGTCCGGGACACGAAACGGGCACCGGAGCGCAGGGATGGTAGGTGAGTACTATTGTAACTATAATCTAAAGTAATATTTGTAGGAAAATTTGGAAGAACACTAAATTTGGAAGATTTTGTCTGAAATTCTTAAAATTTTCTAAGTGTCGTAAGGGAAGATTTTTGAAAACGCTTCTAGGGTGGTAAAATATTGTCAGAACGTAGGCGGAGGTCCACTAAAGTCTAAAAATGCTGAAAACAGCGTCAAAAACGCACCCTTAATGGCGAAGATATCAACGTTTATGTGTTTAGCGTGATCCCTTAGGTGGATTTTAGGTACTAGCAGAAACTAATAAAAAACAATAATTTTGAAAAATGCAAAGTTCTATTTGAGCTAGACCCGCGAGTGAGGTGTCCAGAGACGCGGCTTCGCGCGGGCTAGCTTACTACGAAATAGAAAGGGGTGAGTGCCGAACAAAAATTTTGGGTTTTGCTCAAAAAACCAGTTTTTGAGTCAAAAAATTTTGGTTTTCAACCCACAACCTAGCGTCCGGGACACGAAACGGGCACCGGAGCGCAGGGATGGTAGGTGAGTACTATTGTAACTATAATCTAAAGTAATATTTGTAGGAAAATTTGGAAGAACACTAAATTTGGAAGATTTTGTCTGAAATTCTTAAAATTTTCTAAGTGTCGTAAGGGAAGATTTTTGAAAACGCTTCTAGGGTGGTAAAATATTGTCAGAACGTAGGCGGAGGCCCACTAAAGTCTAAAAATGCTGAAAACAGCGTCAAAAACGCACCCTTAATGGCGAAGATATCAACGTTTATGTGTTTAGCGTGATCCCTTAGGTGGATTTTAGGTACTAGCAGAAACTAATAAAAAACAATAATTTTGAAAAATGCAAAGTTCTATTTGAGCTAGACCCGCGAGTGAGGTGTCCAGAGACGCGGCTTCGCGCGGGCTAGCTTACTACGAAATAGAAAGGGGTGAGTGCCGAACAAAAATTTTGGGTTTTGCTCAAAAAACCAGTTTTTGAGTCAAAAAATTTTGGTTTTCAACCCACAACCTAGCGTCCGGGACACGAAACGGGCACCGGAGCGCAGGGATGGTAGGTGAGTACTATTGTAACTATAATCTAAAGTAATATTTGTAGGAAAATTTGGAAGAACACTAAATTTGGAAGATTTTGTCTGAAATTCTTAAAATTTTCTAAGTGTCGTAAGGGAAGATTTTTGAAAACGCTTCTAGGGTGGTAAAATATTGTCAGAACGTAGGCGGAGGTCCACTAAAGTCTAAAAATGCTGAAAACAGCGTCAAAAACGCACCCTTAATGGCGAAGATATCAACGTTTATGTGTTTAGCGTGATCCCTTAGGTGGATTTTAGGTACTAGCAGAAACTAATAAAAAACAATAATTTTGAAAAATGCAAAGTTCTATTTGAGCTAGACCCGCGAGTGAGGTGTCCAGAGACGCGGCTTCGCGCGGGCTAGCTTACTACGAAATAGAAAGGGGTGAGTGCCGAACAAAAATTTTGGGTTTTGCTCAAAAAACCAGTTTTTGAGTCAAAAAATTTTGGTTTTCAACCCACAACCTAGCGTCCGGGACACGAAACGGGCACCGGAGCGCAGGGATGGTAGGTGAGTACTATTGTAACTATAATCTAAAGTAATATTTGTAGGAAAATTTGGAAGAACACTAAATTTGGAAGATTTTGTCTGAAATTCTTAAAATTTTCTAAGTGTCGTAAGGGAAGATTTTTGAAAACGCTTCTAGGGTGGTAAAATATTGTCAGAACGTAGGCGGAGGCCCACTAAAGTCTAAAAATGCTGAAAACAGCGTCAAAAACGCACCCTTAATGGCGAAGATATCAACGTTTATGTGTTTAGCGTGATCCCTTAGGTGGATTTTAGGTACTAGCAGAAACTAATAAAAAACAATAATTTTGAAAAATGCAAAGTTCTATTTGAGCTAGACCCGCGAGTGAGGTGTCCAGAGACGCGGCTTCGCGCGGGCTAGCTTACTACGAAATAGAAAGGGGTGAGTGCCGAACAAAAATTTTGGGTTTTGCTCAAAAAACCAGTTTTTGAGTCAAAAAATTTTGGTTTTCAACCCACAACCTAGCGTCCGGGACACGAAACGGGCACCGGAGCGCAGGGATGGTAGGTGAGTACTATTGTAACTATAATCTAAAGTAATATTTGTAGGAAAATTTGGAAGAACACTAAATTTGGAAGATTTTGTCTGAAATTCTTAAAATTTTCTAAGTGTCGTAAGGGAAGATTTTTGAAAACGCTTCTAGGGTGGTAAAATATTGTCAGAACGTAGGCGGAGGTCCACTAAAGTCTAAAAATGCTGAAAACAGCGTCAAAAACGCACCCTTAATGGCGAAGATATCAACGTTTATGTGTTTAGCGTGATCCCTTAGGTGGATTTTAGGTACTAGCAGAAACTAATAAAAAACAATAATTTTGAAAAATGCAAAGTTCTATTTGAGCTAGACCCGCGAGTGAGGTGTCCAGAGACGCGGCTTCGCGCGGGCTAGCTTACTACGAAATAGAAAGGGGTGAGTGCCGAACAAAAATTTTGGGTTTTGCTCAAAAAACCAGTTTTTGAGTCAAAAAATTTTGGTTTTCAACCCACAACCTAGCGTCCGGGACACGAAACGGGCACCGGAGCGCAGGGATGGTAGGTGAGTACTATTGTAACTATAATCTAAAGTAATATTTGTAGGAAAATTTGGAAGAACACTAAATTTGGAAGATTTTGTCTGAAATTCTTAAAATTTTCTAAGTGTCGTAAGGGAAGATTTTTGAAAACGCTTCTAGGGTGGTAAAATATTGTCAGAACGTAGGCGGAGGCCCACTAAAGTCTAAAAATGCTGAAAACAGCGTCAAAAACGCACCCTTAATGGCGAAGATATCAACGTTTATGTGTTTAGCGTGATCCCTTAGGTGGATTTTAGGTACTAGCAGAAACTAATAAAAAACAATAATTTTGAAAAATGCAAAGTTCTATTTGAGCTAGACCCGCGAGTGAGGTGTCCAGAGACGCGGCTTCGCGCGGGCTAGCTTACTACGAAATAGAAAGGGGTGAGTGCCGAACAAAAATTTTGGGTTTTGCTCAAAAAACCAGTTTTTGAGTCAAAAAATTTTGGTTTTCAACCCACAACCTAGCGTCCGGGACACGAAACGGGCACCGGAGCGCAGGGATGGTAGGTGAGTACTATTGTAACTATAATCTAAAGTAATATTTGTAGGAAAATTTGGAAGAACACTAAATTTGGAAGATTTTGTCTGAAATTCTTAAAATTTTCTAAGTGTCGTAAGGGAAGATTTTTGAAAACGCTTCTAGGGTGGTAAAATATTGTCAGAACGTAGGCGGAGGCCCACTAAAGTCTAAAAATGCTGAAAACAGCGTCAAAAACGCACCCTTAATGGCGAAGATATCAACGTTTATGTGTTTAGCGTGATCCCTTAGGTGGATTTTAGGTACTAGCAGAAACTAATAAAAAACAATAATTTTGAAAAATGCAAAGTTCTATTTGAGCTAGACCCGCGAGTGAGGTGTCCAGAGACGCGGCTTCGCGCGGGCTAGCTTACTACGAAATAGAAAGGGGTGAGTGCCGAACAAAAATTTTGGGTTTTGCTCAAAAAACCAGTTTTTGAGTCAAAAAATTTTGGTTTTCAACCCACAACCTAGCGTCCGGGACACGAAACGGGCACCGGAGCGCAGGGATGGTAGGTGAGTACTATTGTAACTATAATCTAAAGTAATATTTGTAGGAAAATTTGGAAGAACACTAAATTTGGAAGATTTTGTCTGAAATTCTTAAAATTTTCTAAGTGTCGTAAGGGAAGATTTTTGAAAACGCTTCTAGGGTGGTAAAATATTGTCAGAACGTAGGCGGAGGTCCACTAAAGTCTAAAAATGCTGAAAACAGCGTCAAAAACGCACCCTTAATGGCGAAGATATCAACGTTTATGTGTTTAGCGTGATCCCTTAGGTGGATTTTAGGTACTAGCAGAAACTAATAAAAAACAATAATTTTGAAAAATGCAAAGTTCTATTTGAGCTAGACCCGCGAGTGAGGTGTCCAGAGACGCGGCTTCGCGCGGGCTAGCTTACTACGAAATAGAAAGGGGTGAGTGCCGAACAAAAATTTTGGGTTTTGCTCAAAAAACCAGTTTTTGAGTCAAAAAATTTTGGTTTTCAACCCACAACCTAGCGTCCGGGACACGAAACGGGCACCGGAGCGCAGGGATGGTAGGTGAGTACTATTGTAACTATAATCTAAAGTAATATTTGTAGGAAAATTTGGAAGAACACTAAATTTGGAAGATTTTGTCTGAAATTCTTAAAATTTTCTAAGTGTCGTAAGGGAAGATTTTTGAAAACGCTTCTAGGGTGGTAAAATATTGTCAGAACGTAGGCGGAGGTCCACTAAAGTCTAAAAATGCTGAAAACAGCGTCAAAAACGCACCCTTAATGGCGAAGATATCAACGTTTATGTGTTTAGCGTGATCCCTTAGGTGGATTTTAGGTACTAGCAGAAACTAATAAAAAACAATAATTTTGAAAAATGCAAAGTTCTATTTGAGCTAGACCCGCGAGTGAGGTGTCCAGAGACGCGGCTTCGCGCGGGCTAGCTTACTACGAAATAGAAAGGGGTGAGTGCCGAACAAAAATTTTGGGTTTTGCTCAAAAAACCAGTTTTTGAGTCAAAAAATTTTGGTTTTCAACCCACAACCTAGCGTCCGGGACACGAAACGGGCACCGGAGCGCAGGGATGGTAGGTGAGTACTATTGTAACTATAATCTAAAGTAATATTTGTAGGAAAATTTGGAAGAACACTAAATTTGGAAGATTTTGTCTGAAATTCTTAAAATTTTCTAAGTGTCGTAAGGGAAGATTTTTGAAAACGCTTCTAGGGTGGTAAAATATTGTCAGAACGTAGGCGGAGGTCCACTAAAGTCTAAAAATGCTGAAAACAGCGTCAAAAACGCACCCTTAATGGCGAAGATATCAACGTTTATGTGTTTAGCGTGATCCCTTAGGTGGATTTTAGGTACTAGCAGAAACTAATAAAAAACAATAATTTTGAAAAATGCAAAGTTCTATTTGAGCTAGACCCGCGAGTGAGGTGTCCAGAGACGCGGCTTCGCGCGGGCTAGCTTACTACGAAATAGAAAGGGGTGAGTGCCGAACAAAAATTTTGGGTTTTGCTCAAAAAACCAGTTTTTGAGTCAAAAAATTTTGGTTTTCAACCCACAACCTAGCGTCCGGGACACGAAACGGGCACCGGAGCGCAGGGATGGTAGGTGAGTACTATTGTAACTATAATCTAAAGTAATATTTGTAGGAAAATTTGGAAGAACACTAAATTTGGAAGATTTTGTCTGAAATTCTTAAAATTTTCTAAGTGTCGTAAGGGAAGATTTTTGAAAACGCTTCTAGGGTGGTAAAATATTGTCAGAACGTAGGCGGAGGCCCACTAAAGTCTAAAAATGCTGAAAACAGCGTCAAAAACGCACCCTTAATGGCGAAGATATCAACGTTTATGTGTTTAGCGTGATCCCTTAGGTGGATTTTAGGTACTAGCAGAAACTAATAAAAAACAATAATTTTGAAAAATGCAAAGTTCTATTTGAGCTAGACCCGCGAGTGAGGTGTCCAGAGACGCGGCTTCGCGCGGGCTAGCTTACTACGAAATAGAAAGGGGTGAGTGCCGAACAAAAATTTTGGGTTTTGCTCAAAAAACCAGTTTTTGAGTCAAAAAATTTTGGTTTTCAACCCACAACCTAGCGTCCGGGACACGAAACGGGCACCGGAGCGCAGGGATGGTAGGTGAGTACTATTGTAACTATAATCTAAAGTAATATTTGTAGGAAAATTTGGAAGAACACTAAATTTGGAAGATTTTGTCTGAAATTCTTAAAATTTTCTAAGTGTCGTAAGGGAAGATTTTTGAAAACGCTTCTAGGGTGGTAAAATATTGTCAGAACGTAGGCGGAGGCCCACTAAAGTCTAAAAATGCTGAAAACAGCGTCAAAAACGCACCCTTAATGGCGAAGATATCAACGTTTATGTGTTTAGCGTGATCCCTTAGGTGGATTTTAGGTACTAGCAGAAACTAATAAAAAACAATAATTTTGAAAAATGCAAAGTTCTATTTGAGCTAGACCCGCGAGTGAGGTGTCCAGAGACGCGGCTTCGCGCGGGCTAGCTTACTACGAAATAGAAAGGGGTGAGTGCCGAACAAAAATTTTGGGTTTTGCTCAAAAAACCAGTTTTTGAGTCAAAAAATTTTGGTTTTCAACCCACAACCTAGCGTCCGGGACACGAAACGGGCACCGGAGCGCAGGGATGGTAGGTGAGTACTATTGTAACTATAATCTAAAGTAATATTTGTAGGAAAATTTGGAAGAACACTAAATTTGGAAGATTTTGTCTGAAATTCTTAAAATTTTCTAAGTGTCGTAAGGGAAGATTTTTGAAAACGCTTCTAGGGTGGTAAAATATTGTCAGAACGTAGGCGGAGGCCCACTAAAGTCTAAAAATGCTGAAAACAGCGTCAAAAACGCACCCTTAATGGCGAAGATATCAACGTTTATGTGTTTAGCGTGATCCCTTAGGTGGATTTTAGGTACTAGCAGAAACTAATAAAAAACAATAATTTTGAAAAATGCAAAGTTCTATTTGAGCTAGACCCGCGAGTGAGGTGTCCAGAGACGCGGCTTCGCGCGGGCTAGCTTACTACGAAATAGAAAGGGGTGAGTGCCGAACAAAAATTTTGGGTTTTGCTCAAAAAACCAGTTTTTGAGTCAAAAAATTTTGGTTTTCAACCCACAACCTAGCGTCCGGGACACGAAACGGGCACCGGAGCGCAGGGATGGTAGGTGAGTACTATTGTAACTATAATCTAAAGTAATATTTGTAGGAAAATTTGGAAGAACACTAAATTTGGAAGATTTTGTCTGAAATTCTTAAAATTTTCTAAGTGTCGTAAGGGAAGATTTTTGAAAACGCTTCTAGGGTGGTAAAATATTGTCAGAACGTAGGCGGAGGCCCACTAAAGTCTAAAAATGCTGAAAACAGCGTCAAAAACGCACCCTTAATGGCGAAGATATCAACGTTTATGTGTTTAGCGTGATCCCTTAGGTGGATTTTAGGTACTAGCAGAAACTAATAAAAAACAATAATTTTGAAAAATGCAAAGTTCTATTTGAGCTAGACCCGCGAGTGAGGTGTCCAGAGACGCGGCTTCGCGCGGGCTAGCTTACTACGAAATAGAAAGGGGTGAGTGCCGAACAAAAATTTTGGGTTTTGCTCAAAAAACCAGTTTTTGAGTCAAAAAATTTTGGTTTTCAACCCACAACCTAGCGTCCGGGACACGAAACGGGCACCGGAGCGCAGGGATGGTAGGTGAGTACTATTGTAACTATAATCTAAAGTAATATTTGTAGGAAAATTTGGAAGAACACTAAATTTGGAAGATTTTGTCTGAAATTCTTAAAATTTTCTAAGTGTCGTAAGGGAAGATTTTTGAAAACGCTTCTAGGGTGGTAAAATATTGTCAGAACGTAGGCGGAGGCCCACTAAAGTCTAAAAATGCTGAAAACAGCGTCAAAAACGCACCCTTAATGGCGAAGATATCAACGTTTATGTGTTTAGCGTGATCCCTTAGGTGGATTTTAGGTACTAGCAGAAACTAATAAAAAACAATAATTTTGAAAAATGCAAAGTTCTATTTGAGCTAGACCCGCGAGTGAGGTGTCCAGAGACGCGGCTTCGCGCGGGCTAGCTTACTACGAAATAGAAAGGGGTGAGTGCCGAACAAAAATTTTGGGTTTTGCTCAAAAAACCAGTTTTTGAGTCAAAAAATTTTGGTTTTCAACCCACAACCTAGCGTCCGGGACACGAAACGGGCACCGGAGCGCAGGGATGGTAGGTGAGTACTATTGTAACTATAATCTAAAGTAATATTTGTAGGAAAATTTGGAAGAACACTAAATTTGGAAGATTTTGTCTGAAATTCTTAAAATTTTCTAAGTGTCGTAAGGGAAGATTTTTGAAAACGCTTCTAGGGTGGTAAAATATTGTCAGAACGTAGGCGGAGGCCCACTAAAGTCTAAAAATGCTGAAAACAGCGTCAAAAACGCACCCTTAATGGCGAAGATATCAACGTTTATGTGTTTAGCGTGATCCCTTAGGTGGATTTTAGGTACTAGCAGAAACTAATAAAAAACAATAATTTTGAAAAATGCAAAGTTCTATTTGAGCTAGACCCGCGAGTGAGGTGTCCAGAGACGCGGCTTCGCGCGGGCTAGCTTACTACGAAATAGAAAGGGGTGAGTGCCGAACAAAAATTTTGGGTTTTGCTCAAAAAACCAGTTTTTGAGTCAAAAAATTTTGGTTTTCAACCCACAACCTAGCGTCCGGGACACGAAACGGGCACCGGAGCGCAGGGATGGTAGGTGAGTACTATTGTAACTATAATCTAAAGTAATATTTGTAGGAAAATTTGGAAGAACACTAAATTTGGAAGATTTTGTCTGAAATTCTTAAAATTTTCTAAGTGTCGTAAGGGAAGATTTTTGAAAACGCTTCTAGGGTGGTAAAATATTGTCAGAACGTAGGCGGAGGCCCACTAAAGTCTAAAAATGCTGAAAACAGCGTCAAAAACGCACCCTTAATGGCGAAGATATCAACGTTTATGTGTTTAGCGTGATCCCTTAGGTGGATTTTAGGTACTAGCAGAAACTAATAAAAAACAATAATTTTGAAAAATGCAAAGTTCTATTTGAGCTAGACCCGCGAGTGAGGTGTCCAGAGACGCGGCTTCGCGCGGGCTAGCTTACTACGAAATAGAAAGGGGTGAGTGCCGAACAAAAATTTTGGGTTTTGCTCAAAAAACCAGTTTTTGAGTCAAAAAATTTTGGTTTTCAACCCACAACCTAGCGTCCGGGACACGAAACGGGCACCGGAGCGCAGGGATGGTAGGTGAGTACTATTGTAACTATAATCTAAAGTAATATTTGTAGGAAAATTTGGAAGAACACTAAATTTGGAAGATTTTGTCTGAAATTCTTAAAATTTTCTAAGTGTCGTAAGGGAAGATTTTTGAAAACGCTTCTAGGGTGGTAAAATATTGTCAGAACGTAGGCGGAGGCCCACTAAAGTCTAAAAATGCTGAAAACAGCGTCAAAAACGCACCCTTAATGGCGAAGATATCAACGTTTATGTGTTTAGCGTGATCCCTTAGGTGGATTTTAGGTACTAGCAGAAACTAATAAAAAACAATAATTTTGAAAAATGCAAAGTTCTATTTGAGCTAGACCCGCGAGTGAGGTGTCCAGAGACGCGGCTTCGCGCGGGCTAGCTTACTACGAAATAGAAAGGGGTGAGTGCCGAACAAAAATTTTGGGTTTTGCTCAAAAAACCAGTTTTTGAGTCAAAAAATTTTGGTTTTCAACCCACAACCTAGCGTCCGGGACACGAAACGGGCACCGGAGCGCAGGGATGGTAGGTGAGTACTATTGTAACTATAATCTAAAGTAATATTTGTAGGAAAATTTGGAAGAACACTAAATTTGGAAGATTTTGTCTGAAATTCTTAAAATTTTCTAAGTGTCGTAAGGGAAGATTTTTGAAAACGCTTCTAGGGTGGTAAAATATTGTCAGAACGTAGGCGGAGGCCCACTAAAGTCTAAAAATGCTGAAAACAGCGTCAAAAACGCACCCTTAATGGCGAAGATATCAACGTTTATGTGTTTAGCGTGATCCCTTAGGTGGATTTTAGGTACTAGCAGAAACTAATAAAAAACAATAATTTTGAAAAATGCAAAGTTCTATTTGAGCTAGACCCGCGAGTGAGGTGTCCAGAGACGCGGCTTCGCGCGGGCTAGCTTACTACGAAATAGAAAGGGGTGAGTGCCGAACAAAAATTTTGGGTTTTGCTCAAAAAACCAGTTTTTGAGTCAAAAAATTTTGGTTTTCAACCCACAACCTAGCGTCCGGGACACGAAACGGGCACCGGAGCGCAGGGATGGTAGGTGAGTACTATTGTAACTATAATCTAAAGTAATATTTGTAGGAAAATTTGGAAGAACACTAAATTTGGAAGATTTTGTCTGAAATTCTTAAAATTTTCTAAGTGTCGTAAGGGAAGATTTTTGAAAACGCTTCTAGGGTGGTAAAATATTGTCAGAACGTAGGCGGAGGCCCACTAAAGTCTAAAAATGCTGAAAACAGCGTCAAAAACGCACCCTTAATGGCGAAGATATCAACGTTTATGTGTTTAGCGTGATCCCTTAGGTGGATTTTAGGTACTAGCAGAAACTAATAAAAAACAATAATTTTGAAAAATGCAAAGTTCTATTTGAGCTAGACCCGCGAGTGAGGTGTCCAGAGACGCGGCTTCGCGCGGGCTAGCTTACTACGAAATAGAAAGGGGTGAGTGCCGAACAAAAATTTTGGGTTTTGCTCAAAAAACCAGTTTTTGAGTCAAAAAATTTTGGTTTTCAACCCACAACCTAGCGTCCGGGACACGAAACGGGCACCGGAGCGCAGGGATGGTAGGTGAGTACTATTGTAACTATAATCTAAAGTAATATTTGTAGGAAAATTTGGAAGAACACTAAATTTGGAAGATTTTGTCTGAAATTCTTAAAATTTTCTAAGTGTCGTAAGGGAAGATTTTTGAAAACGCTTCTAGGGTGGTAAAATATTGTCAGAACGTAGGCGGAGGCCCACTAAAGTCTAAAAATGCTGAAAACAGCGTCAAAAACGCACCCTTAATGGCGAAGATATCAACGTTTATGTGTTTAGCGTGATCCCTTAGGTGGATTTTAGGTACTAGCAGAAACTAATAAAAAACAATAATTTTGAAAAATGCAAAGTTCTATTTGAGCTAGACCCGCGAGTGAGGTGTCCAGAGACGCGGCTTCGCGCGGGCTAGCTTACTACGAAATAGAAAGGGGTGAGTGCCGAACAAAAATTTTGGGTTTTGCTCAAAAAACCAGTTTTTGAGTCAAAAAATTTTGGTTTTCAACCCACAACCTAGCGTCCGGGACACGAAACGGGCACCGGAGCGCAGGGATGGTAGGTGAGTACTATTGTAACTATAATCTAAAGTAATATTTGTAGGAAAATTTGGAAGAACACTAAATTTGGAAGATTTTGTCTGAAATTCTTAAAATTTTCTAAGTGTCGTAAGGGAAGATTTTTGAAAACGCTTCTAGGGTGGTAAAATATTGTCAGAACGTAGGCGGAGGCCCACTAAAGTCTAAAAATGCTGAAAACAGCGTCAAAAACGCACCCTTAATGGCGAAGATATCAACGTTTATGTGTTTAGCGTGATCCCTTAGGTGGATTTTAGGTACTAGCAGAAACTAATAAAAAACAATAATTTTGAAAAATGCAAAGTTCTATTTGAGCTAGACCCGCGAGTGAGGTGTCCAGAGACGCGGCTTCGCGCGGGCTAGCTTACTACGAAATAGAAAGGGGTGAGTGCCGAACAAAAATTTTGGGTTTTGCTCAAAAAACCAGTTTTTGAGTCAAAAAATTTTGGTTTTCAACCCACAACCTAGCGTCCGGGACACGAAACGGGCACCGGAGCGCAGGGATGGTAGGTGAGTACTATTGTAACTATAATCTAAAGTAATATTTGTAGGAAAATTTGGAAGAACACTAAATTTGGAAGATTTTGTCTGAAATTCTTAAAATTTTCTAAGTGTCGTAAGGGAAGATTTTTGAAAACGCTTCTAGGGTGGTAAAATATTGTCAGAACGTAGGCGGAGGCCCACTAAAGTCTAAAAATGCTGAAAACAGCGTCAAAAACGCACCCTTAATGGCGAAGATATCAACGTTTATGTGTTTAGCGTGATCCCTTAGGTGGATTTTAGGTACTAGCAGAAACTAATAAAAAACAATAATTTTGAAAAATGCAAAGTTCTATTTGAGCTAGACCCGCGAGTGAGGTGTCCAGAGACGCGGCTTCGCGCGGGCTAGCTTACTACGAAATAGAAAGGGGTGAGTGCCGAACAAAAATTTTGGGTTTTGCTCAAAAAACCAGTTTTTGAGTCAAAAAATTTTGGTTTTCAACCCACAACCTAGCGTCCGGGACACGAAACGGGCACCGGAGCGCAGGGATGGTAGGTGAGTACTATTGTAACTATAATCTAAAGTAATATTTGTAGGAAAATTTGGAAGAACACTAAATTTGGAAGATTTTGTCTGAAATTCTTAAAATTTTCTAAGTGTCGTAAGGGAAGATTTTTGAAAACGCTTCTAGGGTGGTAAAATATTGTCAGAACGTAGGCGGAGGCCCACTAAAGTCTAAAAATGCTGAAAACAGCGTCAAAAACGCACCCTTAATGGCGAAGATATCAACGTTTATGTGTTTAGCGTGATCCCTTAGGTGGATTTTAGGTACTAGCAGAAACTAATAAAAAACAATAATTTTGAAAAATGCAAAGTTCTATTTGAGCTAGACCCGCGAGTGAGGTGTCCAGAGACGCGGCTTCGCGCGGGCTAGCTTACTACGAAATAGAAAGGGGTGAGTGCCGAACAAAAATTTTGGGTTTTGCTCAAAAAACCAGTTTTTGAGTCAAAAAATTTTGGTTTTCAACCCACAACCTAGCGTCCGGGACACGAAACGGGCACCGGAGCGCAGGGATGGTAGGTGAGTACTATTGTAACTATAATCTAAAGTAATATTTGTAGGAAAATTTGGAAGAACACTAAATTTGGAAGATTTTGTCTGAAATTCTTAAAATTTTCTAAGTGTCGTAAGGGAAGATTTTTGAAAACGCTTCTAGGGTGGTAAAATATTGTCAGAACGTAGGCGGAGGCCCACTAAAGTCTAAAAATGCTGAAAACAGCGTCAAAAACGCACCCTTAATGGCGAAGATATCAACGTTTATGTGTTTAGCGTGATCCCTTAGGTGGATTTTAGGTACTAGCAGAAACTAATAAAAAACAATAATTTTGAAAAATGCAAAGTTCTATTTGAGCTAGACCCGCGAGTGAGGTGTCCAGAGACGCGGCTTCGCGCGGGCTAGCTTACTACGAAATAGAAAGGGGTGAGTGCCGAACAAAAATTTTGGGTTTTGCTCAAAAAACCAGTTTTTGAGTCAAAAAATTTTGGTTTTCAACCCACAACCTAGCGTCCGGGACACGAAACGGGCACCGGAGCGCAGGGATGGTAGGTGAGTACTATTGTAACTATAATCTAAAGTAATATTTGTAGGAAAATTTGGAAGAACACTAAATTTGGAAGATTTTGTCTGAAATTCTTAAAATTTTCTAAGTGTCGTAAGGGAAGATTTTTGAAAACGCTTCTAGGGTGGTAAAATATTGTCAGAACGTAGGCGGAGGTCCACTAAAGTCTAAAAATGCTGAAAACAGCGTCAAAAACGCACCCTTAATGGCGAAGATATCAACGTTTATGTGTTTAGCGTGATCCCTTAGGTGGATTTTAGGTACTAGCAGAAACTAATAAAAAACAATAATTTTGAAAAATGCAAAGTTCTATTTGAGCTAGACCCGCGAGTGAGGTGTCCAGAGACGCGGCTTCGCGCGGGCTAGCTTACTACGAAATAGAAAGGGGTGAGTGCCGAACAAAAATTTTGGGTTTTGCTCAAAAAACCAGTTTTTGAGTCAAAAAATTTTGGTTTTCAACCCACAACCTAGCGTCCGGGACACGAAACGGGCACCGGAGCGCAGGGATGGTAGGTGAGTACTATTGTAACTATAATCTAAAGTAATATTTGTAGGAAAATTTGGAAGAACACTAAATTTGGAAGATTTTGTCTGAAATTCTTAAAATTTTCTAAGTGTCGTAAGGGAAGATTTTTGAAAACGCTTCTAGGGTGGTAAAATATTGTCAGAACGTAGGCGGAGGCCCACTAAAGTCTAAAAATGCTGAAAACAGCGTCAAAAACGCACCCTTAATGGCGAAGATATCAACGTTTATGTGTTTAGCGTGATCCCTTAGGTGGAAGAAAGAAAGAAGAAAGAAAGAAAACGTATTTATTTGGCACATGCCACAAGTGCACACAACAAAAAAAAAAAAAAATATTAAAACTTAAAGCTAAAACAGAAAAAGATAAGATGTGTGTCTCACGGCTGCGCCAAAAAGGACCAGTTCAGCAAACTGCCGAACAGCTAGTGCCCGACGCTGGTTTTCAACTGGACCCGATATAATGACGTGACGGACGAAAAACAGTTAAGTAGGTATGTAGGTACTTTGTGTTATGAATTAATGTGTATGAATAATGAATATGTATGTTCTTATAAACAATAAATATCTGTGCAATAATAACAAATAAAACTACATATTAATAAAAAATCAAGAAAAAGTGCAAAAACAAAACAAAAACCGCTAGGTACAAAAGCAAATGGGACGGACGAACGTAAACAAACCTGTTTCACACGTTTCGTTTCTAACTACTAGACGACGCACAACATTTAATTAATCCGTGCAGTTCGTCAATACGCTGCAAGCAGCCGAGCGCGATGGACTAATTGTAAAAATTGTAAGAAATAACGGAAAAATTTTGCAGATGCGATGGCAATTGTGTGGGTACATAAAACGTTATAATATTATATTTGACGGAAGTGGAACTAAATTATGCAACCGTAGACAAACAAAGCATATAAAATAAAAAGAAAAAAAAGGTAAGCTAGTTTAAAAGTTGTTACGTTTGGATAAAAAATGTCATGTACCTAATCTGAAAGTGAAAGACTCCTTTGTCATATTTTAATTTATTTTTGCATTTGCAGTTGTCAAGATTCACGACAAAGGCGCTGACCACGCTCAGGATCAGCTCCTGCCAGATGTGACTGAAAGGATGAATGAATGAAGTCATCTCGTCGCCGTTTGTTCCAGTAGCATGCAAGTGGGCCATGCACATTGGGTAAGAACGTGCGCACGTGTGTTGCGTTGCTGCAAAGTGTTGTTTAAAAGGTAGGCGGTTATTTTATTTTGTTATTTTATAAAATCGTAGGTCTCACACAATGCGGCGTGTCGCTGCGGCGCGGCGCCGCGCCGCGCAATCACGATAGCACCCTCCGGCTGAGGACACAAGTGACGTAATGCTAAGCGAGAAGAGCTTAAGCATGAGCTGAATAATTTTATACAGCACCAATTTGTAAGTTTGAGCAACATTAGTCGGCTAAAATATTGTGACGTGATTAAGGTGTAGGTAGGTTCTTAGTTTGTACATTATATAATTGAAACATTCAGTGCGACCATATCCAACTTACGTTGCGATTCCACTAGATACTGCCGTAAACGTTTTCTGAAAGTGTCTATTGTGCCAATCATTCTTATCGGTGGTGGCAGGTTATTCCATACTTTGGAAGCCGCATAACGAAAGCTACCTCTGAACGCTGCTGTGTGATGAGACTGAGTCGAGAGTTGTTGTGAACATTGTCTTCTCTCACATTCGCGTCTACTAGTTAACCAACTAAGCTTATTATATAAGTAGTCCGGTTTTTTATATTTAACCACACCGAACAGAAGGCATGCCAAATGCAGTTTGCGTCTCGATTTCATTTTTAGTGATAAGTGCTTGTTTAGAAAAGGTGTTACGTGACTTCGCCGTGGAATATTGTAACAAAACCGCGCGCAAGCATTTTGTACTCTTTGAATGAGCCGATCTGTACGAGCTAATAGGCGTGGGCCATATACTGTGTCAGCATAGTTTAATCTAGACAGTACCAAGGTTTCCACGAGCTGTTCCCGAAGAGGTTCTGATAAGTAGGGCCTCATCTTATATAAAACCTTCAGGCGATAAAAACAGTTTCTGACAGAGTCTGCTATATGTTTCTCAAAACGAAGAGCATTATCCATCGCAAGACCCAGATTTCGCGCCTCATAGACTCGCTCAATTTGTTCACCCATTAGTACCAAGTCAAAAGATAAAGGTAGTCGGGACAGCTGGTGTCTTGTGCCAAAAACTATATATTTCGTTTTGGTAGGGTTCAGCGACAGGCAGTTCTCCTCGGACCAAACGGCGATTCGTTGAAGGTCTTCGTTCAGATCCTTAATGGCACTGTCATACTCGTCAGGTCTGAAGGAAATATACAGTTGTACATCGTCAGCGTATATATGGTACTTGCATCTCTTGAGGCATCTTATTATGTCTGCGCAGTACAAAATGAAGAGAACGGGACCAAGAATAGAACCCTGCGGGACTCCTCTCACTACGGAGATAGGTGCCGATCTAAGAGTAGTGCCGTCACTCAAACGCAGGTCAACAAATTGTTCCCTATTGCTTAAGTAGCTGCGGAACCATTGTATTGCTTCTCTGTCGAAACCGTAATATTTTAACTTTGACAGTAATAATGGTATGTTTATGGCGTCAAATGCCCTGGAAAAATCTAGTAAAACCAGTAATGTGCACATTCCCTTATCTTGGGCGGATAATATGTTGTCAGTAACATCCAGTAGCGCAGTAGATGTACTGCGCTGTTTCCTAAACCCTGATTGTAAGTCTGGTAAAATATTGTTTTGTTCCAGAAACCGCGTAAGTTGTTGGCTGACAATTTTTCTAATACTTTGGATAAACACGGTAATATACTGATTGGGCGTAGATCTTTTAAGGTTTCTGGGTTTGAATTTTTTGGCAGGGGCCTAATGGAGGCAATTTTCCATTGGTCCGGGAATGTTGACGTCACGATGGAGTGGTTTATTATATCCGTTACAACATTTAACGTGTGTGGCAAAGTCATATTAATCATGTCCAGGTTAATGTTGTCGTGGCCTTCGGCCTTACTTTTGAGACTAGCGATAGTGCGTGAGACATTGTTCTGGTCTACTGGAGTTATTGTAAAAACTGTCTCACCGTGGGTATGATTTTCATAAAAACTCATAAGCAATGCGCTTGGCTCGGGGTTACCGGGAACGATTAAAAAGTTTCTATTAATTAGGTCAGGGTCTGTGAAATGCGACGGAAGGTCTTGTCTTGATTTAAAAGGTAATAAGGTGGATTTCAGATTCCTCCAGAGTAATTTTGGGCTTTTTATTTTGGTATTGATGTTATGTTTGAAATACGCAGTCTTTTCATTGTACAGAGCACCAATCACTAAGTGCTTTAATTCTTTGTAGTATTTCTTTTTTGAATCCGATTTAGTTTTCCTAAAACTACTTAGTGCTTCGTCACGTAATCGCATCATAACTTTGATTGTGTCTGTAATCCACGGATACGATTTATCTCTTATAGTACATGATTTGACAGGTGCGTGAGCATCAAACAAGGAAGTTATAAGGGTGTTGAAGACATGTACCATATCATTAACGGAGTTGAGCGTTGAAATAATACCAATGTTTAAAGAGGATAAGTCTGTGTTAAATGTTTCCGTGCATACGTTTTGAAGAGGGCGAAATTTTACGAAGTACGGTTTGAATTTGTCACGCTTAATATTAAATTCACTCACTACAATGGAATGGCCGTTGAGTGAACCGAAAGGTTCTACCGCTGTGTGTCTTGGTCTCAAATCAGTACACAAAAGATCGATGAGGGTTTCACTGGATGCTGTGTAGTGAGTCGGGCTTGTGACCAGCTGTGTAAGATTAAAAGTGTTAAGAAATTCATTGATATTTTTAGTTTTTATCCCATTTGTGTCTTTCATATTGACATTGAAATCACCAAGTAGAATATAGTGATCGCAATCACCCAAAGAACTAATAGAATCCGTTATGGCATCGAGAAAGAGGGCAATATTTAACCATGGCGGACGGTACGCTGTTCCTATGGCAATCTTTTTACCGTTCAAGGAGATTGTTAACCACATTTGTTCGACCGATTCGAACCTGGGATCGACCGCGCTAGTCCAAGTACGTGCGCTCAGCCCACGCCGCACATAAAACCCGACGCCCCCACCACGGCCCGCGCATTCCGCTATCGCATCGGGAAGGCACTGTCTTCCCCCCACCCCATTAGAGCCGGAGTCCCTCAGGGCTCCGTCGTCTCTCCCCTTATCTTTACTCTGTTCACCAGTGACATCCCCAAGAGCAAGAAGGCTCAGTTAGCCTTGTTCGCGGACGACACGGCCATTTATTACACTGGCCGCAGTCACGACGCTATCTATAGCACCCTCCAAACCTCAGCCAACGTCTTAAGCGCTTGGTTCCGGAAATGGAGAATCGAGGTGAACCCCGACAAGAGCCAGGCAGTTCTTTTCTCTAAACAGCGTAAAATTAAGCCACCCGCGCTCAGCCCGATCACTATGTACGGTAAGCCTATCCCTTGGGAGAAGCAAGCCAAGTACTTAGGAGTCATACTTGACAACCACTTGTCTTTCGCGGCGCACATCAAAGCAGCTCGCGACCGAGCTGCGTTTGCTATGGGTAGGCTTCATTTCATGATTTCGGCAAAAAGCAAGTTGTCACTCAAGTGTAAGTTGCGCCTTTATACCGCGGTGATCCGCCCCATTATGACGTACGCTTGCGTCGTGTACGCTCACACCAAGCCTAAGTACATCCATAGGATGCAAATTTTACAGAACCGGTTCTTACGTAGAGTCACGGGAGCCCCTTTTTATGTCCGTAATGACCGTCTACACGTAGACCTTAGAATGCCCACCGTCCTTCAGTTTATGAAACGTCTTTCGAAGCGTTTCTTCGATAACGCCATTAAACACCGTAATCCCCTGATCGCAGCGGCCGCCCGTTACGAACCCTCGCGCATTAGTACAGTACGCCGTCCTAGGCATACCCTTGTCACTCCAGATGATGCTATCACCCTCCTCCAGGAGAGTAGCAAAGAGACTAGCACTCTTAAAAAGTTCCGACTCAAACCGCCGTCTTTCCGACCTCGCCGTCGAGGTCCGTCGCGACGTCCCGGTCCATGCCCTCCCCGACCCTCGCTCGAGCCAGCCCGCGATGCTGTGCCAGTAGTTTTAAATCAGCCCCTAAATAATGATACCATTCAGATCCAGCCTGTCCCCATGCAGTCCTCCCCCAGCGACGCCCTAAGCCGAGGTTCGTACCCCACAGGGGGTGCCCTTAGCGTGCAGTCGCTTAGTTTGTAAGTTTTTATGCCCTGGCTGGAGGCCTTACTCTAAAGGCACCCACAGGATAGTCCGGTTAAGCAGACGACAACCTCATAGGTTGAACTGCGAGATGCCATTCATAAAAAAAAAAAAAAAAAAACACGGCCCGCGCAAACACTCGCTGGTCGCGGTGTGTGACGCAGACGATAGCCCGGCACTACCGGAGCGCGCCCCTCCTCGCCCGGTCTGAGCCAAGTCTCGTTAATGGCCATAATGTCAAAGCAATGCCTGTCAAATACACTAATGAAGTCATCATGACCTGTACCCAATGAACCAGCATTAAACAACCCAACCTTAAACATTTTCTTCGGTTTATTCGTCATTGTAATAGTTAAAGTAAGTTAAAAAAAAAAAAAAAAAGTTTTGTCTTCTGGCAAAAAAGTATTATCGTCAGAGCACATTCATTAGTAATTTGAAATAGAAATAGTGTAGGTCGATTTGTGAATCTGTAGATAGTGTACATAGGTTTTAAACTGTGGTATGTAAATAATATGTTTGTAAAATAGACTAGAAGTTGTATGATAAATAGGTGTAGGTAAATTTGTGTAGTGTTATAAAACTGGTTCGTTACACGTAGATTACAGAGGTGCGCCGCGAGACACACATCTGCAAATACAAAACATGGCTTATAGCGTGAAAACAAAAGTATTAATATTACTGTTGATAGGGTGGTACTTACTTTTACTAAACTTAATTCTAAAGAACACGTAACTATACATATATAAGTAATGTAGTTATCTAGAAAAAAACTAAAACAAACAAAATAAAAAGTACAAACAATTGAAGAAACATAAATAAACAAGACAGCTTCTCTAAAGAGCGGTGTTTGCGCTGGTTCCAGGTGGCAGACCGAAGGTGCGCAGTATGTCAGCCTCACTGCGTATGTGGCAGGTGGCATCACCGGGTTTGTACCGGGCGAGGATGCGACCACGCTTAGACCACACGAACTGCCAACCGAGGCGACTACCGGCCTCACGCGCGTTCCGAAACAACTCCCGGTTTAGCTTAGTAAGCCGCTCGTTGACGTAGAAGCGCGTCGCGGGACCCGGCAGATCGAGATCCGCTGTAGTCATGCCGCGACGCACTCGTGCTCCCTCCAGCAGCTCGTCCCGTAGATCGCGGCGCGCGAGGCGCACGACGAGGAAGCGGGGGCGGGTCTCCACCGGCGCCGTCGCCTGCGTAGCGTTGATACGCCTGCCTCCAACACGCTCGGCGCTCACAATATCGCGCGCTTTGAGTTTTACGCCGATCTTTGCCGCCACCAGCATGGCAGTGTGAGTAGGGTTTTCACCATTAACCTCAGGTATGTTTGAGATCTGCAGATCATTGGCGAGCAAGTCCTGGTCACGATCATTTATATCGCTCCTTAACTGGCTTATTAGCTCGTCCACATCCGATGATTGCGACACTTGGGGCTGAGCCAGCTTAGTCTCCATTACCGCTACTCTTTCCTCCAAGTTGCTCATCCTATCGTTTGTAGATTTTAGAGAGGACCTTAGCTCCGACAGATCGTCACGCAGCTGCTGAAACTCATTTCTCACAACCTTAAAAAATTCGTCCTTAAAATTACTTAGCTCTGCCCTGAGGATGTCAAGGTTGAGCTCCTGTGTGGCATCTAGGGCTGTGCTATTTATGGGACTGGTGTCCATTAGGTTTACAAGGCTATCCTCGTGATGTGTTGGTGCTGGTGCCCGCGCCCTTACCGGTGTTTCAGCCCGGTTATCCCTCACCTGGCTCTTTTCGCAGTCGGGGCAGTGCCAGGGGGTCTGTACGGAACCTTCACTCTGGATACCTACGCACCCTCTATGGTACCAGCGCTTGCACTTGCTGCAATTAACAGCCTCTGCCGACGAAAGAAATTTACCACAACCGCCACACTTGACCATGGTGAGTTGAAACTGGTTTGTTTACAAATCGCAGAACTATTTATGAGTCCAAGTAGTACACTGATAAGGCAACAGATGGCGCTATTCACAAGATCACCGTTATGGCAGTTTTCTATGGTGTGTATGGTACAGACAACACCATAAGTTGAGCACAGCGACGGAGTAGAGGACCGCACACACTGATGTTGTGTCACAAGTTGGCTTTCGGTTGCCCAAATAATTACCGAATTATATATTGTGGGTTTCGGGTACTTAGACACTTGCTGGGGTTCACTATAACGTTATTTACGTTTTATTTTTATTTGCACAGCACATAAACACCAGACAACAATGTTACTTGTAAATTACACTGACAGAAGTATTTTTACAATAAACTTATGCGAATTTAACTGGTATTTTTATTTATTTGCGCGAGAAGAACACAGAGAGCTTATGGCTGTTTGACATCCGTGACGTCAGTCCCAGGTGGATTTTAGGTACTAGCAGAAACTAATAAAAAACAATAATTTTGAAAAATGCAAAGTTCTATTTGAGCTAGACCCGCGAGTGAGGTGTCCAGAGACGCGGCTTCGCGCGGGCTAGCTTACTACGAAATAGAAAGGGGTGAGTGCCGAACAAAAATTTTGGGTTTTGCTCAAAAAACCAGTTTTTGAGTCAAAAAATTTTGGTTTTCAACCCACAACCTAGCGTCCGGGACACGAAACGGGCACCGGAGCGCAGGGATGGTAGGTGAGTACTATTGTAACTATAATCTAAAGTAATATTTGTAGGAAAATTTGGAAGAACACTAAATTTGGAAGATTTTGTCTGAAATTCTTAAAATTTTCTAAGTGTCGTAAGGGAAGATTTTTGAAAACGCTTCTAGGGTGGTAAAATATTGTCAGAACGTAGGCGGAGGCCCACTAAAGTCTAAAAATGCTGAAAACAGCGTCAAAAACGCACCCTTAATGGCGAAGATATCAACGTTTATGTGTTTAGCGTGATCCCTTAGGTGGATTTTAGGTACTAGCAGAAACTAATAAAAAACAATAATTTTGAAAAATGCAAAGTTCTATTTGAGCTAGACCCGCGAGTGAGGTGTCCAGAGACGCGGCTTCGCGCGGGCTAGCTTACTACGAAATAGAAAGGGGTGAGTGCCGAACAAAAATTTTGGGTTTTGCTCAAAAAACCAGTTTTTGAGTCAAAAAATTTTGGTTTTCAACCCACAACCTAGCGTCCGGGACACGAAACGGGCACCGGAGCGCAGGGATGGTAGGTGAGTACTATTGTAACTATAATCTAAAGTAATATTTGTAGGAAAATTTGGAAGAACACTAAATTTGGAAGATTTTGTCTGAAATTCTTAAAATTTTCTAAGTGTCGTAAGGGAAGATTTTTGAAAACGCTTCTAGGGTGGTAAAATATTGTCAGAACGTAGGCGGAGGCCCACTAAAGTCTAAAAATGCTGAAAACAGCGTCAAAAACGCACCCTTAATGGCGAAGATATCAACGTTTATGTGTTTAGCGTGATCCCTTAGGTGGATTTTAGGTACTAGCAGAAACTAATAAAAAACAATAATTTTGAAAAATGCAAAGTTCTATTTGAGCTAGACCCGCGAGTGAGGTGTCCAGAGACGCGGCTTCGCGCGGGCTAGCTTACTACGAAATAGAAAGGGGTGAGTGCCGAACAAAAATTTTGGGTTTTGCTCAAAAAACCAGTTTTTGAGTCAAAAAATTTTGGTTTTCAACCCACAACCTAGCGTCCGGGACACGAAACGGGCACCGGAGCGCAGGGATGGTAGGTGAGTACTATTGTAACTATAATCTAAAGTAATATTTGTAGGAAAATTTGGAAGAACACTAAATTTGGAAGATTTTGTCTGAAATTCTTAAAATTTTCTAAGTGTCGTAAGGGAAGATTTTTGAAAACGCTTCTAGGGTGGTAAAATATTGTCAGAACGTAGGCGGAGGCCCACTAAAGTCTAAAAATGCTGAAAACAGCGTCAAAAACGCACCCTTAATGGCGAAGATATCAACGTTTATGTGTTTAGCGTGATCCCTTAGGTGGATTTTAGGTACTAGCAGAAACTAATAAAAAACAATAATTTTGAAAAATGCAAAGTTCTATTTGAGCTAGACCCGCGAGTGAGGTGTCCAGAGACGCGGCTTCGCGCGGGCTAGCTTACTACGAAATAGAAAGGGGTGAGTGCCGAACAAAAATTTTGGGTTTTGCTCAAAAAACCAGTTTTTGAGTCAAAAAATTTTGGTTTTCAACCCACAACCTAGCGTCCGGGACACGAAACGGGCACCGGAGCGCAGGGATGGTAGGTGAGTACTATTGTAACTATAATCTAAAGTAATATTTGTAGGAAAATTTGGAAGAACACTAAATTTGGAAGATTTTGTCTGAAATTCTTAAAATTTTCTAAGTGTCGTAAGGGAAGATTTTTGAAAACGCTTCTAGGGTGGTAAAATATTGTCAGAACGTAGGCGGAGGCCCACTAAAGTCTAAAAATGCTGAAAACAGCGTCAAAAACGCACCCTTAATGGCGAAGATATCAACGTTTATGTGTTTAGCGTGATCCCTTAGGTGGATTTTAGGTACTAGCAGAAACTAATAAAAAACAATAATTTTGAAAAATGCAAAGTTCTATTTGAGCTAGACCCGCGAGTGAGGTGTCCAGAGACGCGGCTTCGCGCGGGCTAGCTTACTACGAAATAGAAAGGGGTGAGTGCCGAACAAAAATTTTGGGTTTTGCTCAAAAAACCAGTTTTTGAGTCAAAAAATTTTGGTTTTCAACCCACAACCTAGCGTCCGGGACACGAAACGGGCACCGGAGCGCAGGGATGGTAGGTGAGTACTATTGTAACTATAATCTAAAGTAATATTTGTAGGAAAATTTGGAAGAACACTAAATTTGGAAGATTTTGTCTGAAATTCTTAAAATTTTCTAAGTGTCGTAAGGGAAGATTTTTGAAAACGCTTCTAGGGTGGTAAAATATTGTCAGAACGTAGGCGGAGGCCCACTAAAGTCTAAAAATGCTGAAAACAGCGTCAAAAACGCACCCTTAATGGCGAAGATATCAACGTTTATGTGTTTAGCGTGATCCCTTAGGTGGATTTTAGGTACTAGCAGAAACTAATAAAAAACAATAATTTTGAAAAATGCAAAGTTCTATTTGAGCTAGACCCGCGAGTGAGGTGTCCAGAGACGCGGCTTCGCGCGGGCTAGCTTACTACGAAATAGAAAGGGGTGAGTGCCGAACAAAAATTTTGGGTTTTGCTCAAAAAACCAGTTTTTGAGTCAAAAAATTTTGGTTTTCAACCCACAACCTAGCGTCCGGGACACGAAACGGGCACCGGAGCGCAGGGATGGTAGGTGAGTACTATTGTAACTATAATCTAAAGTAATATTTGTAGGAAAATTTGGAAGAACACTAAATTTGGAAGATTTTGTCTGAAATTCTTAAAATTTTCTAAGTGTCGTAAGGGAAGATTTTTGAAAACGCTTCTAGGGTGGTAAAATATTGTCAGAACGTAGGCGGAGGCCCACTAAAGTCTAAAAATGCTGAAAACAGCGTCAAAAACGCACCCTTAATGGCGAAGATATCAACGTTTATGTGTTTAGCGTGATCCCTTAGGTGGATTTTAGGTACTAGCAGAAACTAATAAAAAACAATAATTTTGAAAAATGCAAAGTTCTATTTGAGCTAGACCCGCGAGTGAGGTGTCCAGAGACGCGGCTTCGCGCGGGCTAGCTTACTACGAAATAGAAAGGGGTGAGTGCCGAACAAAAATTTTGGGTTTTGCTCAAAAAACCAGTTTTTGAGTCAAAAAATTTTGGTTTTCAACCCACAACCTAGCGTCCGGGACACGAAACGGGCACCGGAGCGCAGGGATGGTAGGTGAGTACTATTGTAACTATAATCTAAAGTAATATTTGTAGGAAAATTTGGAAGAACACTAAATTTGGAAGATTTTGTCTGAAATTCTTAAAATTTTCTAAGTGTCGTAAGGGAAGATTTTTGAAAACGCTTCTAGGGTGGTAAAATATTGTCAGAACGTAGGCGGAGGTCCACTAAAGTCTAAAAATGCTGAAAACAGCGTCAAAAACGCACCCTTAATGGCGAAGATATCAACGTTTATGTGTTTAGCGTGATCCCTTAGGTGGATTTTAGGTACTAGCAGAAACTAATAAAAAACAATAATTTTGAAAAATGCAAAGTTCTATTTGAGCTAGACCCGCGAGTGAGGTGTCCAGAGACGCGGCTTCGCGCGGGCTAGCTTACTACGAAATAGAAAGGGGTGAGTGCCGAACAAAAATTTTGGGTTTTGCTCAAAAAACCAGTTTTTGAGTCAAAAAATTTTGGTTTTCAACCCACAACCTAGCGTCCGGGACACGAAACGGGCACCGGAGCGCAGGGATGGTAGGTGAGTACTATTGTAACTATAATCTAAAGTAATATTTGTAGGAAAATTTGGAAGAACACTAAATTTGGAAGATTTTGTCTGAAATTCTTAAAATTTTCTAAGTGTCGTAAGGGAAGATTTTTGAAAACGCTTCTAGGGTGGTAAAATATTGTCAGAACGTAGGCGGAGGCCCACTAAAGTCTAAAAATGCTGAAAACAGCGTCAAAAACGCACCCTTAATGGCGAAGATATCAACGTTTATGTGTTTAGCGTGATCCCTTAGGTGGATTTTAGGTACTAGCAGAAACTAATAAAAAACAATAATTTTGAAAAATGCAAAGTTCTATTTGAGCTAGACCCGCGAGTGAGGTGTCCAGAGACGCGGCTTCGCGCGGGCTAGCTTACTACGAAATAGAAAGGGGTGAGTGCCGAACAAAAATTTTGGGTTTTGCTCAAAAAACCAGTTTTTGAGTCAAAAAATTTTGGTTTTCAACCCACAACCTAGCGTCCGGGACACGAAACGGGCACCGGAGCGCAGGGATGGTAGGTGAGTACTATTGTAACTATAATCTAAAGTAATATTTGTAGGAAAATTTGGAAGAACACTAAATTTGGAAGATTTTGTCTGAAATTCTTAAAATTTTCTAAGTGTCGTAAGGGAAGATTTTTGAAAACGCTTCTAGGGTGGTAAAATATTGTCAGAACGTAGGCGGAGGTCCACTAAAGTCTAAAAATGCTGAAAACAGCGTCAAAAACGCACCCTTAATGGCGAAGATATCAACGTTTATGTGTTTAGCGTGATCCCTTAGGTGGATTTTAGGTACTAGCAGAAACTAATAAAAAACAATAATTTTGAAAAATGCAAAGTTCTATTTGAGCTAGACCCGCGAGTGAGGTGTCCAGAGACGCGGCTTCGCGCGGGCTAGCTTACTACGAAATAGAAAGGGGTGAGTGCCGAACAAAAATTTTGGGTTTTGCTCAAAAAACCAGTTTTTGAGTCAAAAAATTTTGGTTTTCAACCCACAACCTAGCGTCCGGGACACGAAACGGGCACCGGAGCGCAGGGATGGTAGGTGAGTACTATTGTAACTATAATCTAAAGTAATATTTGTAGGAAAATTTGGAAGAACACTAAATTTGGAAGATTTTGTCTGAAATTCTTAAAATTTTCTAAGTGTCGTAAGGGAAGATTTTTGAAAACGCTTCTAGGGTGGTAAAATATTGTCAGAACGTAGGCGGAGGCCCACTAAAGTCTAAAAATGCTGAAAACAGCGTCAAAAACGCACCCTTAATGGCGAAGATATCAACGTTTATGTGTTTAGCGTGATCCCTTAGGTGGATTTTAGGTACTAGCAGAAACTAATAAAAAACAATAATTTTGAAAAATGCAAAGTTCTATTTGAGCTAGACCCGCGAGTGAGGTGTCCAGAGACGCGGCTTCGCGCGGGCTAGCTTACTACGAAATAGAAAGGGGTGAGTGCCGAACAAAAATTTTGGGTTTTGCTCAAAAAACCAGTTTTTGAGTCAAAAAATTTTGGTTTTCAACCCACAACCTAGCGTCCGGGACACGAAACGGGCACCGGAGCGCAGGGATGGTAGGTGAGTACTATTGTAACTATAATCTAAAGTAATATTTGTAGGAAAATTTGGAAGAACACTAAATTTGGAAGATTTTGTCTGAAATTCTTAAAATTTTCTAAGTGTCGTAAGGGAAGATTTTTGAAAACGCTTCTAGGGTGGTAAAATATTGTCAGAACGTAGGCGGAGGCCCACTAAAGTCTAAAAATGCTGAAAACAGCGTCAAAAACGCACCCTTAATGGCGAAGATATCAACGTTTATGTGTTTAGCGTGATCCCTTAGGTGGATTTTAGGTACTAGCAGAAACTAATAAAAAACAATAATTTTGAAAAATGCAAAGTTCTATTTGAGCTAGACCCGCGAGTGAGGTGTCCAGAGACGCGGCTTCGCGCGGGCTAGCTTACTACGAAATAGAAAGGGGTGAGTGCCGAACAAAAATTTTGGGTTTTGCTCAAAAAACCAGTTTTTGAGTCAAAAAATTTTGGTTTTCAACCCACAACCTAGCGTCCGGGACACGAAACGGGCACCGGAGCGCAGGGATGGTAGGTGAGTACTATTGTAACTATAATCTAAAGTAATATTTGTAGGAAAATTTGGAAGAACACTAAATTTGGAAGATTTTGTCTGAAATTCTTAAAATTTTCTAAGTGTCGTAAGGGAAGATTTTTGAAAACGCTTCTAGGGTGGTAAAATATTGTCAGAACGTAGGCGGAGGTCCACTAAAGTCTAAAAATGCTGAAAACAGCGTCAAAAACGCACCCTTAATGGCGAAGATATCAACGTTTATGTGTTTAGCGTGATCCCTTAGGTGGATTTTAGGTACTAGCAGAAACTAATAAAAAACAATAATTTTGAAAAATGCAAAGTTCTATTTGAGCTAGACCCGCGAGTGAGGTGTCCAGAGACGCGGCTTCGCGCGGGCTAGCTTACTACGAAATAGAAAGGGGTGAGTGCCGAACAAAAATTTTGGGTTTTGCTCAAAAAACCAGTTTTTGAGTCAAAAAATTTTGGTTTTCAACCCACAACCTAGCGTCCGGGACACGAAACGGGCACCGGAGCGCAGGGATGGTAGGTGAGTACTATTGTAACTATAATCTAAAGTAATATTTGTAGGAAAATTTGGAAGAACACTAAATTTGGAAGATTTTGTCTGAAATTCTTAAAATTTTCTAAGTGTCGTAAGGGAAGATTTTTGAAAACGCTTCTAGGGTGGTAAAATATTGTCAGAACGTAGGCGGAGGCCCACTAAAGTCTAAAAATGCTGAAAACAGCGTCAAAAACGCACCCTTAATGGCGAAGATATCAACGTTTATGTGTTTAGCGTGATCCCTTAGGTGGATTTTAGGTACTAGCAGAAACTAATAAAAAACAATAATTTTGAAAAATGCAAAGTTCTATTTGAGCTAGACCCGCGAGTGAGGTGTCCAGAGACGCGGCTTCGCGCGGGCTAGCTTACTACGAAATAGAAAGGGGTGAGTGCCGAACAAAAATTTTGGGTTTTGCTCAAAAAACCAGTTTTTGAGTCAAAAAATTTTGGTTTTCAACCCACAACCTAGCGTCCGGGACACGAAACGGGCACCGGAGCGCAGGGATGGTAGGTGAGTACTATTGTAACTATAATCTAAAGTAATATTTGTAGGAAAATTTGGAAGAACACTAAATTTGGAAGATTTTGTCTGAAATTCTTAAAATTTTCTAAGTGTCGTAAGGGAAGATTTTTGAAAACGCTTCTAGGGTGGTAAAATATTGTCAGAACGTAGGCGGAGGTCCACTAAAGTCTAAAAATGCTGAAAACAGCGTCAAAAACGCACCCTTAATGGCGAAGATATCAACGTTTATGTGTTTAGCGTGATCCCTTAGGTGGATTTTAGGTACTAGCAGAAACTAATAAAAAACAATAATTTTGAAAAATGCAAAGTTCTATTTGAGCTAGACCCGCGAGTGAGGTGTCCAGAGACGCGGCTTCGCGCGGGCTAGCTTACTACGAAATAGAAAGGGGTGAGTGCCGAACAAAAATTTTGGGTTTTGCTCAAAAAACCAGTTTTTGAGTCAAAAAATTTTGGTTTTCAACCCACAACCTAGCGTCCGGGACACGAAACGGGCACCGGAGCGCAGGGATGGTAGGTGAGTACTATTGTAACTATAATCTAAAGTAATATTTGTAGGAAAATTTGGAAGAACACTAAATTTGGAAGATTTTGTCTGAAATTCTTAAAATTTTCTAAGTGTCGTAAGGGAAGATTTTTGAAAACGCTTCTAGGGTGGTAAAATATTGTCAGAACGTAGGCGGAGGCCCACTAAAGTCTAAAAATGCTGAAAACAGCGTCAAAAACGCACCCTTAATGGCGAAGATATCAACGTTTATGTGTTTAGCGTGATCCCTTAGGTGGATTTTAGGTACTAGCAGAAACTAATAAAAAACAATAATTTTGAAAAATGCAAAGTTCTATTTGAGCTAGACCCGCGAGTGAGGTGTCCAGAGACGCGGCTTCGCGCGGGCTAGCTTACTACGAAATAGAAAGGGGTGAGTGCCGAACAAAAATTTTGGGTTTTGCTCAAAAAACCAGTTTTTGAGTCAAAAAATTTTGGTTTTCAACCCACAACCTAGCGTCCGGGACACGAAACGGGCACCGGAGCGCAGGGATGGTAGGTGAGTACTATTGTAACTATAATCTAAAGTAATATTTGTAGGAAAATTTGGAAGAACACTAAATTTGGAAGATTTTGTCTGAAATTCTTAAAATTTTCTAAGTGTCGTAAGGGAAGATTTTTGAAAACGCTTCTAGGGTGGTAAAATATTGTCAGAACGTAGGCGGAGGTCCACTAAAGTCTAAAAATGCTGAAAACAGCGTCAAAAACGCACCCTTAATGGCGAAGATATCAACGTTTATGTGTTTAGCGTGATCCCTTAGGTGGATTTTAGGTACTAGCAGAAACTAATAAAAAACAATAATTTTGAAAAATGCAAAGTTCTATTTGAGCTAGACCCGCGAGTGAGGTGTCCAGAGACGCGGCTTCGCGCGGGCTAGCTTACTACGAAATAGAAAGGGGTGAGTGCCGAACAAAAATTTTGGGTTTTGCTCAAAAAACCAGTTTTTGAGTCAAAAAATTTTGGTTTTCAACCCACAACCTAGCGTCCGGGACACGAAACGGGCACCGGAGCGCAGGGATGGTAGGTGAGTACTATTGTAACTATAATCTAAAGTAATATTTGTAGGAAAATTTGGAAGAACACTAAATTTGGAAGATTTTGTCTGAAATTCTTAAAATTTTCTAAGTGTCGTAAGGGAAGATTTTTGAAAACGCTTCTAGGGTGGTAAAATATTGTCAGAACGTAGGCGGAGGCCCACTAAAGTCTAAAAATGCTGAAAACAGCGTCAAAAACGCACCCTTAATGGCGAAGATATCAACGTTTATGTGTTTAGCGTGATCCCTTAGGTGGATTTTAGGTACTAGCAGAAACTAATAAAAAACAATAATTTTGAAAAATGCAAAGTTCTATTTGAGCTAGACCCGCGAGTGAGGTGTCCAGAGACGCGGCTTCGCGCGGGCTAGCTTACTACGAAATAGAAAGGGGTGAGTGCCGAACAAAAATTTTGGGTTTTGCTCAAAAAACCAGTTTTTGAGTCAAAAAATTTTGGTTTTCAACCCACAACCTAGCGTCCGGGACACGAAACGGGCACCGGAGCGCAGGGATGGTAGGTGAGTACTATTGTAACTATAATCTAAAGTAATATTTGTAGGAAAATTTGGAAGAACACTAAATTTGGAAGATTTTGTCTGAAATTCTTAAAATTTTCTAAGTGTCGTAAGGGAAGATTTTTGAAAACGCTTCTAGGGTGGTAAAATATTGTCAGAACGTAGGCGGAGGCCCACTAAAGTCTAAAAATGCTGAAAACAGCGTCAAAAACGCACCCTTAATGGCGAAGATATCAACGTTTATGTGTTTAGCGTGATCCCTTAGGTGGATTTTAGGTACTAGCAGAAACTAATAAAAAACAATAATTTTGAAAAATGCAAAGTTCTATTTGAGCTAGACCCGCGAGTGAGGTGTCCAGAGACGCGGCTTCGCGCGGGCTAGCTTACTACGAAATAGAAAGGGGTGAGTGCCGAACAAAAATTTTGGGTTTTGCTCAAAAAACCAGTTTTTGAGTCAAAAAATTTTGGTTTTCAACCCACAACCTAGCGTCCGGGACACGAAACGGGCACCGGAGCGCAGGGATGGTAGGTGAGTACTATTGTAACTATAATCTAAAGTAATATTTGTAGGAAAATTTGGAAGAACACTAAATTTGGAAGATTTTGTCTGAAATTCTTAAAATTTTCTAAGTGTCGTAAGGGAAGATTTTTGAAAACGCTTCTAGGGTGGTAAAATATTGTCAGAACGTAGGCGGAGGCCCACTAAAGTCTAAAAATGCTGAAAACAGCGTCAAAAACGCACCCTTAATGGCGAAGATATCAACGTTTATGTGTTTAGCGTGATCCCTTAGGTGGATTTTAGGTACTAGCAGAAACTAATAAAAAACAATAATTTTGAAAAATGCAAAGTTCTATTTGAGCTAGACCCGCGAGTGAGGTGTCCAGAGACGCGGCTTCGCGCGGGCTAGCTTACTACGAAATAGAAAGGGGTGAGTGCCGAACAAAAATTTTGGGTTTTGCTCAAAAAACCAGTTTTTGAGTCAAAAAATTTTGGTTTTCAACCCACAACCTAGCGTCCGGGACACGAAACGGGCACCGGAGCGCAGGGATGGTAGGTGAGTACTATTGTAACTATAATCTAAAGTAATATTTGTAGGAAAATTTGGAAGAACACTAAATTTGGAAGATTTTGTCTGAAATTCTTAAAATTTTCTAAGTGTCGTAAGGGAAGATTTTTGAAAACGCTTCTAGGGTGGTAAAATATTGTCAGAACGTAGGCGGAGGCCCACTAAAGTCTAAAAATGCTGAAAACAGCGTCAAAAACGCACCCTTAATGGCGAAGATATCAACGTTTATGTGTTTAGCGTGATCCCTTAGGTGGATTTTAGGTACTAGCAGAAACTAATAAAAAACAATAATTTTGAAAAATGCAAAGTTCTATTTGAGCTAGACCCGCGAGTGAGGTGTCCAGAGACGCGGCTTCGCGCGGGCTAGCTTACTACGAAATAGAAAGGGGTGAGTGCCGAACAAAAATTTTGGGTTTTGCTCAAAAAACCAGTTTTTGAGTCAAAAAATTTTGGTTTTCAACCCACAACCTAGCGTCCGGGACACGAAACGGGCACCGGAGCGCAGGGATGGTAGGTGAGTACTATTGTAACTATAATCTAAAGTAATATTTGTAGGAAAATTTGGAAGAACACTAAATTTGGAAGATTTTGTCTGAAATTCTTAAAATTTTCTAAGTGTCGTAAGGGAAGATTTTTGAAAACGCTTCTAGGGTGGTAAAATATTGTCAGAACGTAGGCGGAGGCCCACTAAAGTCTAAAAATGCTGAAAACAGCGTCAAAAACGCACCCTTAATGGCGAAGATATCAACGTTTATGTGTTTAGCGTGATCCCTTAGGTGGATTTTAGGTACTAGCAGAAACTAATAAAAAACAATAATTTTGAAAAATGCAAAGTTCTATTTGAGCTAGACCCGCGAGTGAGGTGTCCAGAGACGCGGCTTCGCGCGGGCTAGCTTACTACGAAATAGAAAGGGGTGAGTGCCGAACAAAAATTTTGGGTTTTGCTCAAAAAACCAGTTTTTGAGTCAAAAAATTTTGGTTTTCAACCCACAACCTAGCGTCCGGGACACGAAACGGGCACCGGAGCGCAGGGATGGTAGGTGAGTACTATTGTAACTATAATCTAAAGTAATATTTGTAGGAAAATTTGGAAGAACACTAAATTTGGAAGATTTTGTCTGAAATTCTTAAAATTTTCTAAGTGTCGTAAGGGAAGATTTTTGAAAACGCTTCTAGGGTGGTAAAATATTGTCAGAACGTAGGCGGAGGCCCACTAAAGTCTAAAAATGCTGAAAACAGCGTCAAAAACGCACCCTTAATGGCGAAGATATCAACGTTTATGTGTTTAGCGTGATCCCTTAGGTGGATTTTAGGTACTAGCAGAAACTAATAAAAAACAATAATTTTGAAAAATGCAAAGTTCTATTTGAGCTAGACCCGCGAGTGAGGTGTCCAGAGACGCGGCTTCGCGCGGGCTAGCTTACTACGAAATAGAAAGGGGTGAGTGCCGAACAAAAATTTTGGGTTTTGCTCAAAAAACCAGTTTTTGAGTCAAAAAATTTTGGTTTTCAACCCACAACCTAGCGTCCGGGACACGAAACGGGCACCGGAGCGCAGGGATGGTAGGTGAGTACTATTGTAACTATAATCTAAAGTAATATTTGTAGGAAAATTTGGAAGAACACTAAATTTGGAAGATTTTGTCTGAAATTCTTAAAATTTTCTAAGTGTCGTAAGGGAAGATTTTTGAAAACGCTTCTAGGGTGGTAAAATATTGTCAGAACGTAGGCGGAGGCCCACTAAAGTCTAAAAATGCTGAAAACAGCGTCAAAAACGCACCCTTAATGGCGAAGATATCAACGTTTATGTGTTTAGCGTGATCCCTTAGGTGGATTTTAGGTACTAGCAGAAACTAATAAAAAACAATAATTTTGAAAAATGCAAAGTTCTATTTGAGCTAGACCCGCGAGTGAGGTGTCCAGAGACGCGGCTTCGCGCGGGCTAGCTTACTACGAAATAGAAAGGGGTGAGTGCCGAACAAAAATTTTGGGTTTTGCTCAAAAAACCAGTTTTTGAGTCAAAAAATTTTGGTTTTCAACCCACAACCTAGCGTCCGGGACACGAAACGGGCACCGGAGCGCAGGGATGGTAGGTGAGTACTATTGTAACTATAATCTAAAGTAATATTTGTAGGAAAATTTGGAAGAACACTAAATTTGGAAGATTTTGTCTGAAATTCTTAAAATTTTCTAAGTGTCGTAAGGGAAGATTTTTGAAAACGCTTCTAGGGTGGTAAAATATTGTCAGAACGTAGGCGGAGGCCCACTAAAGTCTAAAAATGCTGAAAACAGCGTCAAAAACGCACCCTTAATGGCGAAGATATCAACGTTTATGTGTTTAGCGTGATCCCTTAGGTGGATTTTAGGTACTAGCAGAAACTAATAAAAAACAATAATTTTGAAAAATGCAAAGTTCTATTTGAGCTAGACCCGCGAGTGAGGTGTCCAGAGACGCGGCTTCGCGCGGGCTAGCTTACTACGAAATAGAAAGGGGTGAGTGCCGAACAAAAATTTTGGGTTTTGCTCAAAAAACCAGTTTTTGAGTCAAAAAATTTTGGTTTTCAACCCACAACCTAGCGTCCGGGACACGAAACGGGCACCGGAGCGCAGGGATGGTAGGTGAGTACTATTGTAACTATAATCTAAAGTAATATTTGTAGGAAAATTTGGAAGAACACTAAATTTGGAAGATTTTGTCTGAAATTCTTAAAATTTTCTAAGTGTCGTAAGGGAAGATTTTTGAAAACGCTTCTAGGGTGGTAAAATATTGTCAGAACGTAGGCGGAGGCCCACTAAAGTCTAAAAATGCTGAAAACAGCGTCAAAAACGCACCCTTAATGGCGAAGATATCAACGTTTATGTGTTTAGCGTGATCCCTTAGGTGGATTTTAGGTACTAGCAGAAACTAATAAAAAACAATAATTTTGAAAAATGCAAAGTTCTATTTGAGCTAGACCCGCGAGTGAGGTGTCCAGAGACGCGGCTTCGCGCGGGCTAGCTTACTACGAAATAGAAAGGGGTGAGTGCCGAACAAAAATTTTGGGTTTTGCTCAAAAAACCAGTTATTGAGTCAAAAAATTTTGGTTTTCAACCCACAACCTAGCGTCCGGGACACGAAACGGGCACCGGAGCGCAGGGATGGTAGGTGAGTACTATTGTAACTATAATCTAAAGTAATATTTGTAGGAAAATTTGGAAGAACACTAAATTTGGAAGATTTTGTCTGAAATTCTTAAAATTTTCTAAGTGTCGTAAGGGAAGATTTTTGAAAACGCTTCTAGGGTGGTAAAATATTGTCAGAACGTAGGCGGAGGCCCACTAAAGTCTAAAAATGCTGAAAACAGCGTCAAAAACGCACCCTTAATGGCGAAGATATCAACGTTTATGTGTTTAGCGTGATCCCTTAGGTGGATTTTAGGTACTAGCAGAAACTAATAAAAAACAATAATTTTGAAAAATGCAAAGTTCTATTTGAGCTAGACCCGCGAGTGAGGTGTCCAGAGACGCGGCTTCGCGCGGGCTAGCTTACTACGAAATAGAAAGGGGTGAGTGCCGAACAAAAATTTTGGGTTTTGCTCAAAAAACCAGTTTTTGAGTCAAAAAATTTTGGTTTTCAACCCACAACCTAGCGTCCGGGACACGAAACGGGCACCGGAGCGCAGGGATGGTAGGTGAGTACTATTGTAACTATAATCTAAAGTAATATTTGTAGGAAAATTTGGAAGAACACTAAATTTGGAAGATTTTGTCTGAAATTCTTAAAATTTTCTAAGTGTCGTAAGGGAAGATTTTTGAAAACGCTTCTAGGGTGGTAAAATATTGTCAGAACGTAGGCGGAGGTCCACTAAAGTCTAAAAATGCTGAAAACAGCGTCAAAAACGCACCCTTAATGGCGAAGATATCAACGTTTATGTGTTTAGCGTGATCCCTTAGGTGGATTTTAGGTACTAGCAGAAACTAATAAAAAACAATAATTTTGAAAAATGCAAAGTTCTATTTGAGCTAGACCCGCGAGTGAGGTGTCCAGAGACGCGGCTTCGCGCGGGCTAGCTTACTACGAAATAGAAAGGGGTGAGTGCCGAACAAAAATTTTGGGTTTTGCTCAAAAAACCAGTTTTTGAGTCAAAAAATTTTGGTTTTCAACCCACAACCTAGCGTCCGGGACACGAAACGGGCACCGGAGCGCAGGGATGGTAGGTGAGTACTATTGTAACTATAATCTAAAGTAATATTTGTAGGAAAATTTGGAAGAACACTAAATTTGGAAGATTTTGTCTGAAATTCTTAAAATTTTCTAAGTGTCGTAAGGGAAGATTTTTGAAAACGCTTCTAGGGTGGTAAAATATTGTCAGAACGTAGGCGGAGGCCCACTAAAGTCTAAAAATGCTGAAAACAGCGTCAAAAACGCACCCTTAATGGCGAAGATATCAACGTTTATGTGTTTAGCGTGATCCCTTAGGTGGATTTTAGGTACTAGCAGAAACTAATAAAAAACAATAATTTTGAAAAATGCAAAGTTCTATTTGAGCTAGACCCGCGAGTGAGGTGTCCAGAGACGCGGCTTCGCGCGGGCTAGCTTACTACGAAATAGAAAGGGGTGAGTGCCGAACAAAAATTTTGGGTTTTGCTCAAAAAACCAGTTTTTGAGTCAAAAAATTTTGGTTTTCAACCCACAACCTAGCGTCCGGGACACGAAACGGGCACCGGAGCGCAGGGATGGTAGGTGAGTACTATTGTAACTATAATCTAAAGTAATATTTGTAGGAAAATTTGGAAGAACACTAAATTTGGAAGATTTTGTCTGAAATTCTTAAAATTTTCTAAGTGTCGTAAGGGAAGATTTTTGAAAACGCTTCTAGGGTGGTAAAATATTGTCAGAACGTAGGCGGAGGTCCACTAAAGTCTAAAAATGCTGAAAACAGCGTCAAAAACGCACCCTTAATGGCGAAGATATCAACGTTTATGTGTTTAGCGTGATCCCTTAGGTGGATTTTAGGTACTAGCAGAAACTAATAAAAAACAATAATTTTGAAAAATGCAAAGTTCTATTTGAGCTAGACCCGCGAGTGAGGTGTCCAGAGACGCGGCTTCGCGCGGGCTAGCTTACTACGAAATAGAAAGGGGTGAGTGCCGAACAAAAATTTTGGGTTTTGCTCAAAAAACCAGTTTTTGAGTCAAAAAATTTTGGTTTTCAACCCACAACCTAGCGTCCGGGACACGAAACGGGCACCGGAGCGCAGGGATGGTAGGTGAGTACTATTGTAACTATAATCTAAAGTAATATTTGTAGGAAAATTTGGAAGAACACTAAATTTGGAAGATTTTGTCTGAAATTCTTAAAATTTTCTAAGTGTCGTAAGGGAAGATTTTTGAAAACGCTTCTAGGGTGGTAAAATATTGTCAGAACGTAGGCGGAGGCCCACTAAAGTCTAAAAATGCTGAAAACAGCGTCAAAAACGCACCCTTAATGGCGAAGATATCAACGTTTATGTGTTTAGCGTGATCCCTTAGGTGGATTTTAGGTACTAGCAGAAACTAATAAAAAACAATAATTTTGAAAAATGCAAAGTTCTATTTGAGCTAGACCCGCGAGTGAGGTGTCCAGAGACGCGGCTTCGCGCGGGCTAGCTTACTACGAAATAGAAAGGGGTGAGTGCCGAACAAAAATTTTGGGTTTTGCTCAAAAAACCAGTTTTTGAGTCAAAAAATTTTGGTTTTCAACCCACAACCTAGCGTCCGGGACACGAAACGGGCACCGGAGCGCAGGGATGGTAGGTGAGTACTATTGTAACTATAATCTAAAGTAATATTTGTAGGAAAATTTGGAAGAACACTAAATTTGGAAGATTTTGTCTGAAATTCTTAAAATTTTCTAAGTGTCGTAAGGGAAGATTTTTGAAAACGCTTCTAGGGTGGTAAAATATTGTCAGAACGTAGGCGGAGGCCCACTAAAGTCTAAAAATGCTGAAAACAGCGTCAAAAACGCACCCTTAATGGCGAAGATATCAACGTTTATGTGTTTAGCGTGATCCCTTAGGTGGATTTTAGGTACTAGCAGAAACTAATAAAAAACAATAATTTTGAAAAATGCAAAGTTCTATTTGAGCTAGACCCGCGAGTGAGGTGTCCAGAGACGCGGCTTCGCGCGGGCTAGCTTACTACGAAATAGAAAGGGGTGAGTGCCGAACAAAAATTTTGGGTTTTGCTCAAAAAACCAGTTTTTGAGTCAAAAAATTTTGGTTTTCAACCCACAACCTAGCGTCCGGGACACGAAACGGGCACCGGAGCGCAGGGATGGTAGGTGAGTACTATTGTAACTATAATCTAAAGTAATATTTGTAGGAAAATTTGGAAGAACACTAAATTTGGAAGATTTTGTCTGAAATTCTTAAAATTTTCTAAGTGTCGTAAGGGAAGATTTTTGAAAACGCTTCTAGGGTGGTAAAATATTGTCAGAACGTAGGCGGAGGCCCACTAAAGTCTAAAAATGCTGAAAACAGCGTCAAAAACGCACCCTTAATGGCGAAGATATCAACGTTTATGTGTTTAGCGTGATCCCTTAGGTGGATTTTAGGTACTAGCAGAAACTAATAAAAAACAATAATTTTGAAAAATGCAAAGTTCTATTTGAGCTAGACCCGCGAGTGAGGTGTCCAGAGACGCGGCTTCGCGCGGGCTAGCTTACTACGAAATAGAAAGGGGTGAGTGCCGAACAAAAATTTTGGGTTTTGCTCAAAAAACCAGTTTTTGAGTCAAAAAATTTTGGTTTTCAACCCACAACCTAGCGTCCGGGACACGAAACGGGCACCGGAGCGCAGGGATGGTAGGTGAGTACTATTGTAACTATAATCTAAAGTAATATTTGTAGGAAAATTTGGAAGAACACTAAATTTGGAAGATTTTGTCTGAAATTCTTAAAATTTTCTAAGTGTCGTAAGGGAAGATTTTTGAAAACGCTTCTAGGGTGGTAAAATATTGTCAGAACGTAGGCGGAGGCCCACTAAAGTCTAAAAATGCTGAAAACAGCGTCAAAAACGCACCCTTAATGGCGAAGATATCAACGTTTATGTGTTTAGCGTGATCCCTTAGGTGGATTTTAGGTACTAGCAGAAACTAATAAAAAACAATAATTTTGAAAAATGCAAAGTTCTATTTGAGCTAGACCCGCGAGTGAGGTGTCCAGAGACGCGGCTTCGCGCGGGCTAGCTTACTACGAAATAGAAAGGGGTGAGTGCCGAACAAAAATTTTGGGTTTTGCTCAAAAAACCAGTTTTTGAGTCAAAAAATTTTGGTTTTCAACCCACAACCTAGCGTCCGGGACACGAAACGGGCACCGGAGCGCAGGGATGGTAGGTGAGTACTATTGTAACTATAATCTAAAGTAATATTTGTAGGAAAATTTGGAAGAACACTAAATTTGGAAGATTTTGTCTGAAATTCTTAAAATTTTCTAAGTGTCGTAAGGGAAGATTTTTGAAAACGCTTCTAGGGTGGTAAAATATTGTCAGAACGTAGGCGGAGGTCCACTAAAGTCTAAAAATGCTGAAAACAGCGTCAAAAACGCACCCTTAATGGCGAAGATATCAACGTTTATGTGTTTAGCGTGATCCCTTAGGTGGATTTTAGGTACTAGCAGAAACTAATAAAAAACAATAATTTTGAAAAATGCAAAGTTCTATTTGAGCTAGACCCGCGAGTGAGGTGTCCAGAGACGCGGCTTCGCGCGGGCTAGCTTACTACGAAATAGAAAGGGGTGAGTGCCGAACAAAAATTTTGGGTTTTGCTCAAAAAACCAGTTTTTGAGTCAAAAAATTTTGGTTTTCAACCCACAACCTAGCGTCCGGGACACGAAACGGGCACCGGAGCGCAGGGATGGTAGGTGAGTACTATTGTAACTATAATCTAAAGTAATATTTGTAGGAAAATTTGGAAGAACACTAAATTTGGAAGATTTTGTCTGAAATTCTTAAAATTTTCTAAGTGTCGTAAGGGAAGATTTTTGAAAACGCTTCTAGGGTGGTAAAATATTGTCAGAACGTAGGCGGAGGCCCACTAAAGTCTAAAAATGCTGAAAACAGCGTCAAAAACGCACCCTTAATGGCGAAGATATCAACGTTTATGTGTTTAGCGTGATCCCTTAGGTGGATTTTAGGTACTAGCAGAAACTAATAAAAAACAATAATTTTGAAAAATGCAAAGTTCTATTTGAGCTAGACCCGCGAGTGAGGTGTCCAGAGACGCGGCTTCGCGCGGGCTAGCTTACTACGAAATAGAAAGGGGTGAGTGCCGAACAAAAATTTTGGGTTTTGCTCAAAAAACCAGTTTTTGAGTCAAAAAATTTTGGTTTTCAACCCACAACCTAGCGTCCGGGACACGAAACGGGCACCGGAGCGCAGGGATGGTAGGTGAGTACTATTGTAACTATAATCTAAAGTAATATTTGTAGGAAAATTTGGAAGAACACTAAATTTGGAAGATTTTGTCTGAAATTCTTAAAATTTTCTAAGTGTCGTAAGGGAAGATTTTTGAAAACGCTTCTAGGGTGGTAAAATATTGTCAGAACGTAGGCGGAGGCCCACTAAAGTCTAAAAATGCTGAAAACAGCGTCAAAAACGCACCCTTAATGGCGAAGATATCAACGTTTATGTGTTTAGCGTGATCCCTTAGGTGGATTTTAGGTACTAGCAGAAACTAATAAAAAACAATAATTTTGAAAAATGCAAAGTTCTATTTGAGCTAGACCCGCGAGTGAGGTGTCCAGAGACGCGGCTTCGCGCGGGCTAGCTTACTACGAAATAGAAAGGGGTGAGTGCCGAACAAAAATTTTGGGTTTTGCTCAAAAAACCAGTTTTTGAGTCAAAAAATTTTGGTTTTCAACCCACAACCTAGCGTCCGGGACACGAAACGGGCACCGGAGCGCAGGGATGGTAGGTGAGTACTATTGTAACTATAATCTAAAGTAATATTTGTAGGAAAATTTGGAAGAACACTAAATTTGGAAGATTTTGTCTGAAATTCTTAAAATTTTCTAAGTGTCGTAAGGGAAGATTTTTGAAAACGCTTCTAGGGTGGTAAAATATTGTCAGAACGTAGGCGGAGGCCCACTAAAGTCTAAAAATGCTGAAAACAGCGTCAAAAACGCACCCTTAATGGCGAAGATATCAACGTTTATGTGTTTAGCGTGATCCCTTAGGTGGATTTTAGGTACTAGCAGAAACTAATAAAAAACAATAATTTTGAAAAATGCAAAGTTCTATTTGAGCTAGACCCGCGAGTGAGGTGTCCAGAGACGCGGCTTCGCGCGGGCTAGCTTACTACGAAATAGAAAGGGGTGAGTGCCGAACAAAAATTTTGGGTTTTGCTCAAAAAACCAGTTTTTGAGTCAAAAAATTTTGGTTTTCAACCCACAACCTAGCGTCCGGGACACGAAACGGGCACCGGAGCGCAGGGATGGTAGGTGAGTACTATTGTAACTATAATCTAAAGTAATATTTGTAGGAAAATTTGGAAGAACACTAAATTTGGAAGATTTTGTCTGAAATTCTTAAAATTTTCTAAGTGTCGTAAGGGAAGATTTTTGAAAACGCTTCTAGGGTGGTAAAATATTGTCAGAACGTAGGCGGAGGTCCACTAAAGTCTAAAAATGCTGAAAACAGCGTCAAAAACGCACCCTTAATGGCGAAGATATCAACGTTTATGTGTTTAGCGTGATCCCTTAGGTGGATTTTAGGTACTAGCAGAAACTAATAAAAAACAATAATTTTGAAAAATGCAAAGTTCTATTTGAGCTAGACCCGCGAGTGAGGTGTCCAGAGACGCGGCTTCGCGCGGGCTAGCTTACTACGAAATAGAAAGGGGTGAGTGCCGAACAAAAATTTTGGGTTTTGCTCAAAAAACCAGTTTTTGAGTCAAAAAATTTTGGTTTTCAACCCACAACCTAGCGTCCGGGACACGAAACGGGCACCGGAGCGCAGGGATGGTAGGTGAGTACTATTGTAACTATAATCTAAAGTAATATTTGTAGGAAAATTTGGAAGAACACTAAATTTGGAAGATTTTGTCTGAAATTCTTAAAATTTTCTAAGTGTCGTAAGGGAAGATTTTTGAAAACGCTTCTAGGGTGGTAAAATATTGTCAGAACGTAGGCGGAGGCCCACTAAAGTCTAAAAATGCTGAAAACAGCGTCAAAAACGCACCCTTAATGGCGAAGATATCAACGTTTATGTGTTTAGCGTGATCCCTTAGGTGGATTTTAGGTACTAGCAGAAACTAATAAAAAACAATAATTTTGAAAAATGCAAAGTTCTATTTGAGCTAGACCCGCGAGTGAGGTGTCCAGAGACGCGGCTTTGCGCGGGCTAGCTTACTACGAAATAGAAAGGGGTGAGTGCCGAACAAAAATTTTGGGTTTTGCTCAAAAAACCAGTTTTTGAGTCAAAAAATTTTGGTTTTCAACCCACAACCTAGCGTCCGGGACACGAAACGGGCACCGGAGCGCAGGGATGGTAGGTGAGTACTATTGTAACTATAATCTAAAGTAATATTTGTAGGAAAATTTGGAAGAACACTAAATTTGGAAGATTTTGTCTGAAATTCTTAAAATTTTCTAAGTGTCGTAAGGGAAGATTTTTGAAAACGCTTCTAGGGTGGTAAAATATTGTCAGAACGTAGGCGGAGGCCCACTAAAGTCTAAAAATGCTGAAAACAGCGTCAAAAACGCACCCTTAATGGCGAAGATATCAACGTTTATGTGTTTAGCGTGATCCCTTAGGTGGATTTTAGGTACTAGCAGAAACTAATAAAAAACAATAATTTTGAAAAATGCAAAGTTCTATTTGAGCTAGACCCGCGAGTGAGGTGTCCAGAGACGCGGCTTCGCGCGGGCTAGCTTACTACGAAATAGAAAGGGGTGAGTGCCGAACAAAAATTTTGGGTTTTGCTCAAAAAACCAGTTTTTGAGTCAAAAAATTTTGGTTTTCAACCCACAACCTAGCGTCCGGGACACGAAACGGGCACCGGAGCGCAGGGATGGTAGGTGAGTACTATTGTAACTATAATCTAAAGTAATATTTGTAGGAAAATTTGGAAGAACACTAAATTTGGAAGATTTTGTCTGAAATTCTTAAAATTTTCTAAGTGTCGTAAGGGAAGATTTTTGAAAACGCTTCTAGGGTGGTAAAATATTGTCAGAACGTAGGCGGAGGCCCACTAAAGTCTAAAAATGCTGAAAACAGCGTCAAAAACGCACCCTTAATGGCGAAGATATCAACGTTTATGTGTTTAGCGTGATCCCTTAGGTGGATTTTAGGTACTAGCAGAAACTAATAAAAAACAATAATTTTGAAAAATGCAAAGTTCTATTTGAGCTAGACCCGCGAGTGAGGTGTCCAGAGACGCGGCTTCGCGCGGGCTAGCTTACTACGAAATAGAAAGGGGTGAGTGCCGAACAAAAATTTTGGGTTTTGCTCAAAAAACCAGTTTTTGAGTCAAAAAATTTTGGTTTTCAACCCACAACCTAGCGTCCGGGACACGAAACGGGCACCGGAGCGCAGGGATGGTAGGTGAGTACTATTGTAACTATAATCTAAAGTAATATTTGTAGGAAAATTTGGAAGAACACTAAATTTGGAAGATTTTGTCTGAAATTCTTAAAATTTTCTAAGTGTCGTAAGGGAAGATTTTTGAAAACGCTTCTAGGGTGGTAAAATATTGTCAGAACGTAGGCGGAGGTCCACTAAAGTCTAAAAATGCTGAAAACAGCGTCAAAAACGCACCCTTAATGGCGAAGATATCAACGTTTATGTGTTTAGCGTGATCCCTTAGGTGGATTTTAGGTACTAGCAGAAACTAATAAAAAACAATAATTTTGAAAAATGCAAAGTTCTATTTGAGCTAGACCCGCGAGTGAGGTGTCCAGAGACGCGGCTTCGCGCGGGCTAGCTTACTACGAAATAGAAAGGGGTGAGTGCCGAACAAAAATTTTGGGTTTTGCTCAAAAAACCAGTTTTTGAGTCAAAAAATTTTGGTTTTCAACCCACAACCTAGCGTCCGGGACACGAAACGGGCACCGGAGCGCAGGGATGGTAGGTGAGTACTATTGTAACTATAATCTAAAGTAATATTTGTAGGAAAATTTGGAAGAACACTAAATTTGGAAGATTTTGTCTGAAATTCTTAAAATTTTCTAAGTGTCGTAAGGGAAGATTTTTGAAAACGCTTCTAGGGTGGTAAAATATTGTCAGAACGTAGGCGGAGGCCCACTAAAGTCTAAAAATGCTGAAAACAGCGTCAAAAACGCACCCTTAATGGCGAAGATATCAACGTTTATGTGTTTAGCGTGATCCCTTAGGTGGATTTTAGGTACTAGCAGAAACTAATAAAAAACAATAATTTTGAAAAATGCAAAGTTCTATTTGAGCTAGACCCGCGAGTGAGGTGTCCAGAGACGCGGCTTCGCGCGGGCTAGCTTACTACGAAATAGAAAGGGGTGAGTGCCGAACAAAAATTTTGGGTTTTGCTCAAAAAACCAGTTTTTGAGTCAAAAAATTTTGGTTTTCAACCCACAACCTAGCGTCCGGGACACGAAACGGGCACCGGAGCGCAGGGATGGTAGGTGAGTACTATTGTAACTATAATCTAAAGTAATATTTGTAGGAAAATTTGGAAGAACACTAAATTTGGAAGATTTTGTCTGAAATTCTTAAAATTTTCTAAGTGTCGTAAGGGAAGATTTTTGAAAACGCTTCTAGGGTGGTAAAATATTGTCAGAACGTAGGCGGAGGCCCACTAAAGTCTAAAAATGCTGAAAACAGCGTCAAAAACGCACCCTTAATGGCGAAGATATCAACGTTTATGTGTTTAGCGTGATCCCTTAGGTGGATTTTAGGTACTAGCAGAAACTAATAAAAAACAATAATTTTGAAAAATGCAAAGTTCTATTTGAGCTAGACCCGCGAGTGAGGTGTCCAGAGACGCGGCTTCGCGCGGGCTAGCTTACTACGAAATAGAAAGGGGTGAGTGCCGAACAAAAATTTTGGGTTTTGCTCAAAAAACCAGTTTTTGAGTCAAAAAATTTTGGTTTTCAACCCACAACCTAGCGTCCGGGACACGAAACGGGCACCGGAGCGCAGGGATGGTAGGTGAGTACTATTGTAACTATAATCTAAAGTAATATTTGTAGGAAAATTTGGAAGAACACTAAATTTGGAAGATTTTGTCTGAAATTCTTAAAATTTTCTAAGTGTCGTAAGGGAAGATTTTTGAAAACGCTTCTAGGGTGGTAAAATATTGTCAGAACGTAGGCGGAGGCCCACTAAAGTCTAAAAATGCTGAAAACAGCGTCAAAAACGCACCCTTAATGGCGAAGATATCAACGTTTATGTGTTTAGCGTGATCCCTTAGGTGGATTTTAGGTACTAGCAGAAACTAATAAAAAACAATAATTTTGAAAAATGCAAAGTTCTATTTGAGCTAGACCCGCGAGTGAGGTGTCCAGAGACGCGGCTTCGCGCGGGCTAGCTTACTACGAAATAGAAAGGGGTGAGTGCCGAACAAAAATTTTGGGTTTTGCTCAAAAAACCAGTTTTTGAGTCAAAAAATTTTGGTTTTCAACCCACAACCTAGCGTCCGGGACACGAAACGGGCACCGGAGCGCAGGGATGGTAGGTGAGTACTATTGTAACTATAATCTAAAGTAATATTTGTAGGAAAATTTGGAAGAACACTAAATTTGGAAGATTTTGTCTGAAATTCTTAAAATTTTCTAAGTGTCGTAAGGGAAGATTTTTGAAAACGCTTCTAGGGTGGTAAAATATTGTCAGAACGTAGGCGGAGGTCCACTAAAGTCTAAAAATGCTGAAAACAGCGTCAAAAACGCACCCTTAATGGCGAAGATATCAACGTTTATGTGTTTAGCGTGATCCCTTAGGTGGATTTTAGGTACTAGCAGAAACTAATAAAAAACAATAATTTTGAAAAATGCAAAGTTCTATTTGAGCTAGACCCGCGAGTGAGGTGTCCAGAGACGCGGCTTCGCGCGGGCTAGCTTACTACGAAATAGAAAGGGGTGAGTGCCGAACAAAAATTTTGGGTTTTGCTCAAAAAACCAGTTTTTGAGTCAAAAAATTTTGGTTTTCAACCCACAACCTAGCGTCCGGGACACGAAACGGGCACCGGAGCGCAGGGATGGTAGGTGAGTACTATTGTAACTATAATCTAAAGTAATATTTGTAGGAAAATTTGGAAGAACACTAAATTTGGAAGATTTTGTCTGAAATTCTTAAAATTTTCTAAGTGTCGTAAGGGAAGATTTTTGAAAACGCTTCTAGGGTGGTAAAATATTGTCAGAACGTAGGCGGAGGCCCACTAAAGTCTAAAAATGCTGAAAACAGCGTCAAAAACGCACCCTTAATGGCGAAGATATCAACGTTTATGTGTTTAGCGTGATCCCTTAGGTGGATTTTAGGTACTAGCAGAAACTAATAAAAAACAATAATTTTGAAAAATGCAAAGTTCTATTTGAGCTAGACCCGCGAGTGAGGTGTCCAGAGACGCGGCTTCGCGCGGGCTAGCTTACTACGAAATAGAAAGGGGTGAGTGCCGAACAAAAATTTTGGGTTTTGCTCAAAAAACCAGTTTTTGAGTCAAAAAATTTTGGTTTTCAACCCACAACCTAGCGTCCGGGACACGAAACGGGCACCGGAGCGCAGGGATGGTAGGTGAGTACTATTGTAACTATAATCTAAAGTAATATTTGTAGGAAAATTTGGAAGAACACTAAATTTGGAAGATTTTGTCTGAAATTCTTAAAATTTTCTAAGTGTCGTAAGGGAAGATTTTTGAAAACGCTTCTAGGGTGGTAAAATATTGTCAGAACGTAGGCGGAGGCCCACTAAAGTCTAAAAATGCTGAAAACAGCGTCAAAAACGCACCCTTAATGGCGAAGATATCAACGTTTATGTGTTTAGCGTGATCCCTTAGGTGGATTTTAGGTACTAGCAGAAACTAATAAAAAACAATAATTTTGAAAAATGCAAAGTTCTATTTGAGCTAGACCCGCGAGTGAGGTGTCCAGAGACGCGGCTTCGCGCGGGCTAGCTTACTACGAAATAGAAAGGGGTGAGTGCCGAACAAAAATTTTGGGTTTTGCTCAAAAAACCAGTTTTTGAGTCAAAAAATTTTGGTTTTCAACCCACAACCTAGCGTCCGGGACACGAAACGGGCACCGGAGCGCAGGGATGGTAGGTGAGTACTATTGTAACTATAATCTAAAGTAATATTTGTAGGAAAATTTGGAAGAACACTAAATTTGGAAGATTTTGTCTGAAATTCTTAAAATTTTCTAAGTGTCGTAAGGGAAGATTTTTGAAAACGCTTCTAGGGTGGTAAAATATTGTCAGAACGTAGGCGGAGGCCCACTAAAGTCTAAAAATGCTGAAAACAGCGTCAAAAACGCACCCTTAATGGCGAAGATATCAACGTTTATGTGTTTAGCGTGATCCCTTAGGTGGATTTTAGGTACTAGCAGAAACTAATAAAAAACAATAATTTTGAAAAATGCAAAGTTCTATTTGAGCTAGACCCGCGAGTGAGGTGTCCAGAGACGCGGCTTCGCGCGGGCTAGCTTACTACGAAATAGAAAGGGGTGAGTGCCGAACAAAAATTTTGGGTTTTGCTCAAAAAACCAGTTTTTGAGTCAAAAAATTTTGGTTTTCAACCCACAACCTAGCGTCCGGGACACGAAACGGGCACCGGAGCGCAGGGATGGTAGGTGAGTACTATTGTAACTATAATCTAAAGTAATATTTGTAGGAAAATTTGGAAGAACACTAAATTTGGAAGATTTTGTCTGAAATTCTTAAAATTTTCTAAGTGTCGTAAGGGAAGATTTTTGAAAACGCTTCTAGGGTGGTAAAATATTGTCAGAACGTAGGCGGAGGCCCACTAAAGTCTAAAAATGCTGAAAACAGCGTCAAAAACGCACCCTTAATGGCGAAGATATCAACGTTTATGTGTTTAGCGTGATCCCTTTTTTTTTTTTTTTTTTTTCGGGATGGGAAATCATCAAATGACTTCTCCCGCTCTGGGCGGAGCGGGAGGGAGTGTCAGACTTGTACTGACTAAAACCCACCCATGTTCCTTCTTCGCCCTTTTTGTTCCAGGGCCGCGGTATCTCTTTCGAACAACCCGCAGCCCTGGCAGGCATCGGCCCTCTCGGGCCCCATCCGGTTTGCTGACATCTCCTTGAGGCGCGCGTGGAACACGTACGCGCCGTCGACACGGCCTGTCGTCATGAGACGGACGGACGGTGAGCTAGCCCATTACTCACCGTCCACAGGCTCGCGCCTACGGTGGCCGGGGGCCACTGGTTGCCCCCCGACGCCCGGGGCGTCTCCCGCGGCGGCTGGGACGTGAGGTTCTCTCCCTCTCACGTTCCGCCACCTCCTTCGCTAGCATGACTGCTTCGCAGAAGGAGGCGACGGCATCCCATTCCCTCTCGCTCCGGACCATGGATTGAACCAGGGCCGGACGCGAGAGGTCGCCGCCGCCAATCGCCGCTGCGAGGACACGGCGGTGCTCAGCCCAAGCGGGGCAGAGCTCCACGGTGTGCTCCACCGTGTCCTCCGGCCGATCCTCGCAGTGGTAACACCCGGGCGTTTCCTCCCGCCCGATTCGGTGCAGGAACCTCCCGAAACAACCGTGTCCGGTGAGGACCTGCGTCAGGCGGAAGGTGAGGGCGCCGTGCCGCCTCTCTAGCCACTCCTCAAAGAGGGGACTTATCGCCACTATTGTGGCGTGCCCTGCACGTGGTTGCGATAGTCGCTGTCTCCATGCCACCATGAGATCGCGCCGGAGGTCTGTCCGCTGAGCGACAATTTGCCGCGGCAGCGGAGTTTCCCCCCGGCGTAGTGCCTCCGCGCGCCATTCATGCAGGCGCGCGAGGACCATCGCCTCCAGATCCCATGGTGGCAATCCGGCCAAGAGGCTCGCCGCCTCGCCGGAGATCGTGCGGTACCCCCGGATCAGCCTTACGGCTACCACCCTCTGGGGCGCGTTCAGGTAATGGGCGGCTCGCCGCCTCAAAGAACGCGCCCATACCGGGGCCCCATAAAGGGCCATGGACCGCACGACCCCCGCGTAGAGCCTCCGGCAGGAGGCGTTTGGACCCCCCAGGTTGGGCAAGAGCCGCTTGAATGCAGCTCCTGCCCGTTCCAGTTTTGGGGCCAAACGTCGGAAGTGCTCCACGAAGTTCCACCGGCTGTCGAGGACAAGCCCTAGGTACTTCAGCGTCGACTCGACGCCGATGGGAACTCCTCCTACCGTCAGTATGGATCCCGACGGTGGCGCATTCCGAGGCCCATGAAAGCACATGGCCTCGGACTTGTGCAATGCCACCTCGAGACCCAGTTGCCGGATTCTCTCCACGACTATCGCAACCCCGCGTGTCATTAATTCGGCCGCCGCCTCGTGCGACCTCCCCTGTGCCAGCACCAGCGTGTCGTCAGCGTAGCAAACTACGCTGACACCACTAGGGAGGTCAGCGCGCAGCACCCAGTCGTAGCCGATGTTCCACAAGGGCGGCCCCAGAACCGATCCCTGTGGAACACCGCACGACACCTCTCGCCGATTTTTCTGGCACGCAGGAGGAGTGTCTTCTCCGAAGGAGATTCTCCTCCGCGCGTCAGTAGGTGAAAGCACCACTTTCTCCGACGATCGCGGCGAACTCCTGGAGCCCATCGTCCTCAAGGTTGCGGATAGGGTGCGAAACATCAGCTTCATTAGCGGCAGAAACTATTAGAACTGACCCCTGTATGGAGGGGGTCTAGACAACAATATCTGCTCAAGAGGAGAGGTGAAGGCACTGGACACTGGTACTTCTGTGTCCCTGTAAAGGGGGAACACAGTAAGTAGGCACTTCTTAGTCCCTGTAAAGTGGGAACTCAATAATTAACTAAAATAAAATTAAAAAAAATTTTCGACGACTTAAATTACGAAAGATTTTCAAATAAATTAATAGATTATATATATTAAAGATCAAATTACTGAATAAAATTACTTAAAATAGCCGTCAACACTAAAAACAACGTTAAAACAATGGTACTTCTGTGTTCCTGTACAGGGGGAAGCACAGTAAGTAGTCAATAAAAATAAAATACTTAAAAAATATTGGTCATCCGCTGTTTAAGCGACGTACCGTCAAAATTAAGCGCTGGTTCCCTTAAAGAACTTATCAACAGGCCAAAAATAAACAAAAATAATAAAATAAATTTTGCTGAAAATCCCACTCCGGCCTTCCTATACACAATAGGGCGGGTGGGAGGGCAAAATTTTATTTGAGCTAGACCCGCGAGTGAGGTGTCCAGAGACGTGGCTTCGCGCGGGCTAGCTAACTACGAAATAGAAAGGGATGAGTGCCGAACAAAAATTTTGGGTTTTGCTCAAAAAACCAGTTTTTGAGTCAAAAAATTTTGGTTTTCAACCCCCAGCCTAGCGTCCGGGACACGAAACGGGCACCGGAACACAGGGATGGTAGGTGAGTACTATTGCAACTATATTATAAAGTAAAATTTGAAGGAAAATGTGGAAGAACACTAAATTTGGAAGATTTTGTCTGAAATATTAAAAATTTTCTAAGTGTCGTAAGGGAAGATTTTTGAAAACGCTTCTAGGGTGGTAAAATATTGTCAGAACGTAGGCGGAGGCCCACTAAAGTCTAAAAATGCTGAAAACAGCGTCAAAAACGCACCCTTAATGGCGAAGATATCAACGTTTTAGTGTTTAGCGTGATCCCTTAGGTGGATTTTAGGTACTTGCAGAAACTAATAAAAAACAATAATTTTGAAAATGCAAAGTTCTATTTGAGCTAGACCCGCGAGTGAGGTGTCCAGAGACGCGGTTTTGCGCGGGCTAGCTAACTACGAAATAGAAAGGGGTGCGTGCCGAACAAAAATTTTGGGTTTTGCTCAAAAAACCAGTTTTTGAGTCAAAAAATTTTGGTTTTCAACCCCCAGCCTTGAGTCCGGGACACGAAACGGGCACCGGAACACAGGGATGGTAGGTGAGTACTATTGCAACTATATTATAAAGTAAAATTTGAAGGAAAATGTGGAAGAACACTAAATTTGGAAGATTTTGTCTGAAATATTAAAAATTTTCTAAGTGTCGTAAGGGAAGATTTTTGAAAACGCTTCTAGGGTGGTAAAATATTGTCAGAACGTAGGCGGAGGCCCACTAAAGTCTAAAAATGCTGAAAACAGCGTCAAAAACGCACCCTTAATGGCGAAGATATCGGTTAGGTTAGGTTAGGTTAGGTTAGGTTAGGTTCTCAGGATGGGTCCTTGGGGGAGGATCTTTTCAATCGGCTGTTGTCAATAATGACCGCCCGCTTGGACAGTATAGAGCCTAGGCTTAATCCCCCTATAAATCTCCGCCCACCATTGGCGGCGGATAAGAGGAGAAAGGGGGCGGAGCCCGCTCCGACATCTAGGCCTACGTGGGCACAGGTGACAAGTGGACCACCCACAACAAAAAAGCCGTTACAGGTGGCCAAAAACCCAACCCAGGTGCCCAATAAGCCCTCTATGGCGGGCAAAAAGCCTGCAGAAGGAGCTAAAAAGCCGAAGGCAGTGGCACAAAAGTCAAGTGAAGGGAGCGATCGGCCTCCCAAAGAGAACGCCTGGACGACGGCCGAAAGCCGTAAGAAAAGGCGGAAGAGGGGCCGCAAAGGCAATCCAGCATCGGGTTCCAAGGAGTCGGCCGCCAAGGGCGGTCAGAAATCCCCAAAAATCCGCGTTCCTCGCTCCGCGGCTGTAGTGATAACGCTGCAGCCCGAAGCCAAAGAGAAGGGGGTCACCTACCAAAAGGTATTAACGGAGGCGAGAGGCAAGCTGGTCTTCGCTGACTTCGGCACCCCAGACGGCTTCCGTTTCAGAACGGCAGCCACGGGGGCCAAAATGTTTGAGTTGGCGGGCACCAGCAGTTCTGAGAGGGCAGACGCGCTAGCTGCAAAGCTAAGGGACGTCCTCAACCCTGAGGAAGCCCGGGTTTCCAGGCCCATTAAGACGGCTGAGGTTCGCGTCGATGGGCTGGACGACTCCGTGACCCCGGAGGAGGTGGTGGCGGCCATAGCCCGAAGCGGCGGCTGCTTGCCCGAAAATGTACGGGCGGGTGGCATCCGCGTCAATGCTGGCGGGCTTGGCACTATATGGGTGCGGTGTCCGGTGGCTGCGGCGAGGCAGATCGCGGATGCGGGACGTCTGCTGGTGGGCTGGGTGTCAGCGAGAGTTAAACTCTTGGCACCCAGGCCCATGCAGTGTTACCGGTGCCTGGAGAAAGGGCACGTCCGGGCACTGTGCACCTGCGACACAGACCGCAGTGATTTATGTTATCGCTGCGGTCAGCCTGGCCATAAGGCGTCCCAGTGCTCCGCCGACCCAAACTGCAGTCTTTGTGCAGCTGCAGGAAAGTCCGCGGGGCACAGAGTAGGTGGTAAAGCCTGCGGCGCGCCCAGAAAGCGCAGCAAGCGATGGGCCAAGGCTGCGGGGGACGCACCCCCCCCGCAACCTAGCACCTCTTCGGCCGACTCCCGGCCTGTGGTTGGACGTAGCGCCGAGGAAATGGAGTGCCAGTAATGGCACAGTACCATTTCCTCCAGGCGAACATCAACCACTGCACCAGAGCTCAGGATCTCCTGCTCCAGAGCATGGCGCAGTGGTCGATAAATGCCTCCTGCCTTACATTCTTGTATTGCTGATATACTTCAGCACTTAATTCTATTACAAGTTATACAATATTTAAAATTAATACTTCTTATCCTACTTACGAACTAAATGAAGATATATATATATATATATTTTTTTTTTTTTTTTTTTTTTTTTTTTTTTCAGTTGCTGCATTACTCTACTCGACATTTCTCTTTTTTTTTTTTTTTTTTTTTTTTTTTTTTTTTAAATAATCCTAAACTTACATATGATACACTTACACTTTTTACTATGATGCACTTACAGCTTAACATATGATACACTTACAGCTTATTCTATGTTAATGTTGAAGATATTAACTAACAATTTAGCGCACTATACGCACAGTCACATTCTTTGAAATACACATATCATGGCAGTGTTGAGCCATTGGCCTTTGCGGCCTTCTCCACCACCATTTCAGCAAAAGCCAAAAAATTAACCCGGCACTTGTCATCACTAAGCAAATCCTCAAAAGCGTCTAAGGGGCGACCCAGCCTCTGTTCACAGTCATACCTCTCCCGTGAGAACCTGTGACAGTGACTCAGCAAATGCTTGACGGTCTCATGGGATGCATTGTCACAAACACAGGCTGGAGTCCCCGTTAGCTTAAACCTATGGAGGTATTCACGGAAACCACCATGCCCCGTGAAGAGTTGTGCTCTTAAGTTGTGCAGTGTACCTACTTTCTCTAAGGTTTTATATGCCCGTCTAACGTTGCCGAAGAACAACCTGATGCCTCGGTCTTGGGTCGTCTCTAGCGTATAACGCTCTTGCCAACTATCCAGCGTCGACTCCCTGATGGTGCGCTTTGCGTAGGACAGTGGGAATTTGTCGTATGCTGGAGCGGTTTTCTTATGTAGTGCAGCGTGCTTTGCCAACTCATCTGCTCTCTCATTTCCAGGTATTCCTACATGAGCCTTGACCCAGTATAGGCTTATTTGGCGACCCGATCGTTTAGCCTCAGAGATGGCATTCTGTATCTGCAATGTAATCGGGTTCTTAGTATTCGCATCGGCAATAGACTCAAGCGCTGATCTAGAGTCTGAGAGGATGTTGGCTGAAGTTCGGGTTTTCTTTCCATTGGCGTAGGAGAGTGCTCTAAGTATGGCCACCAATTCAGCTTGAAAGACGGTACAGTAGTTCTCCAGCCTGACTTCAATTCCGACAGTCTCACCATCCTGGCCCCAACATGACACCGCAGCACCAACCCTCCCTTCGATTTTGCTACCATCGGTGTACAATCGTGGCCAGTCGTTTCCGATGTTCAGCAGGTCTTGGTCGCTCGAAACGTTTTGGAACGTGATCTCGGTCCTTAGAGCAGGATGTGGTAGCTCAGATGGGTGGACACGTGGTTCCATCTTCCTGCCAGGCAGTTCGTCCAGAGGCTTGCCCCTTTTTATCTCATAGAGCTTGAGGTACTCAACTGCCCTTAGGTCAAGAGGAATTACCCTTGCAAGGACGGCCGCGGCAATGAGTGACGAAGTCCTATGCGCCTTGGAGATCTTAATTGCAAACATCCTGGTAATAGAATCCAGCTTCTTCTTTGCATACTTTTTGCCAGCGATTTCTGCCCATGAGCTTGCCGCATAGGTGACAACGGGTTCCACCACTCCAGTGTAGATGATCCTCAGGATGTTTGAGTTAAGCCCCCACTGCGCCCGCGCCGCCCTCGCCACCATTTTAAAAATGTTGGCCGTTTTCTTAGTAACCTCCTCCAAGTGCGGAAGAAAGGTTAACCCTGCGTCTATCGTTAAACCGAGAAGTTTAACTCGATTAACATTCTCGAGGGGTGTTCCATTGAGGGAGAACTTTGGTTCCTGGTACTTTAGTTTCTTCGTTACGACCATAGCTTGAGTTTTGTGAGCTGCAAATTCCATTTTGTAGGCTCTTCCCCATTCCGCAATACAATCAAGCGCCTCATTCACTATTTGTTCGAGCTCAGAAGCAGTGTTTGCTTCTGCCAAGACAACCAGGTCATCTGCGTATGCCTGGACGTGTGCTTTTAGGTTTTCTGCTGCTACCATGAGAGGGTCCAGCTGGATGTTCCAGAAGATGGGACCGCAAATAGAACCCTGGATGCATCCTTTGGTGGTTGGTTTGGTGACGGTATGGGCCAGATACTCTACCGTGACGCAGCGATCAGAGAGGTAGCTGTCGAGGAGTCGTAGGGTGTCCTTGTCAATGTTCTTCTCAAGCAACTGTTGAAGTATGGCCGGCCACCAGGCGTTGTCAAACGCACCCTCGATATCCAGTGAAATCACCGCAACTATCTTCTTGGCCGCAACTCCTCGCCTGATGTAATTCACGGTATCGTACAGCGCGTCCTCCGTTCCACACTGTGGTCTGAACCCATACTGCCTCCTACTGAGTAAGCCCTCGCTCTCCAGCGTCCACGTGAGCCTGTTTGCGACCAGTTTTTCCAAGACCTTGCCCATGATTGGGAGAAGCCCGATTGGTCGGTAGGCCTTGGCCACGGTGTAATCTGGTCTGCCAGGCTTTGGGATCACCCTGATCCTAGCTTCTTTCCAGGCGACGGGGAAATGTCCAATTTCGAGGCACTTATTGAGCAGGGCTAGTTGAAATTCTGCGTCAGCTCCGTATGCCTTATAACAAATGTCCACAGTTAAGCCGTCAGCACCAGGTGCCTTTTTGGGGCTCATTCCCGCGTAGACTCTATGCAGCTCGGTTTGAGTGAACGGCGGTGCTGTTGGCGATTGAAGGCTCTGCTCTTGGTGTTGATGCCATATCCTTTTCCTCACGCTCTCGCGAATTGTCTTTTGGGCTGGAGAGTCCGTTCCGGGGTCGTCAGTTGGGAAAAAAGTTCCAGCGAGGTGATCAGCTGAGGACTCGGCTGAGAGAATTACGTTGGTCCGTGGATCCCTGATGAGGCTTGACTGAATCCGGCTAGTGCCCGAGCAGCGCGTAATTATCCTATGGGCACAGCTCCAGACGTCTTCTTCCTTTTGCCGTGTGCAGAGCTCCTTCCAGCTAGTCGTTAGGGCCACTTCAATGTTACACTTGTACGCATCTTTCGCCTTGCGGTATTCGTCCAAGCAGAATGGTCTTCTTCTGGGGTTTGCAGAATGGATACGTCTTCTCAGTGTCTTTACCGTCCGCTTTTCCGCCTCCAGCTCTTTCGTCCACCACTGCGGTTTAGTGCTTTGTTTACACTGAGCAAGCCTAGGGATCGCCTCGTCGCTGGCCTTGATAATCGCCGCGATATATTTTTGGACGAGGTTTTCCAGCATTTCCGGATCTTTGCATTCCTCAGCTTCCTTCCTGGTAATCCCCGTCTCTGTCATGACCTCGTTGAGGGTATCTGTGAAGAGAGCCCATTTCGCCTTTCGCACATTATATACCCTAGTGGAAGGATGCTTCAATATTTGTTCCTCATCGCCCATGTCCAGCTGAAAAGTGATACTGCGGTGGTCTGTGAGAATGGCAGAGTCCATGTCCACCTTCCATTGCGACATTTTTGCCAGCACCGAGTCACTACAGGCAGTAATGTCTACGATGCTGGAATAAAGTTTACCGCCCCTGAAGGTGTGGTATGTTGGCACGCTGCCCTGGTTTAGGATGCTCATTTCGTTATGAGCCAGCAAGTCGGTTATCGCCCTACCACGACTGTCCTCAGTATCGCATCCCCACCAGGGACTCATTGCATTGACGTCGCCTGCAACAACGATATGCTGAGTTCCTATTTCCCGGATGACGCGTTCAAGCTTTCTAAGGTGAGGCTCCAGGTCTAGGTTGCCTTCAAAGTATACATTTATTATGCCTAAGGAGAGATGTCCGATACGCAAGACCAGAGAGCTTATATTATGGCAGTTAAGTGACTGGTTGGTCACAGTTAAATTAGGGTTAGTGACGACGATTGCTGATTTCACTGGTGAGTCTCTGGTTCCGCTAGGGTATTGGATGGTGGTGCAAGATGCAGAGAGTGTTCCCTTTGCCCCCACGTAGGGTTCTTGTGCGAGCAAAAAATCGGTGCCGTTCCCTAACGCCTCGCAGAGGATCTCAGCATCGCAGCATGTCCTCGGCCAAGATTAACTTGTGTGAACTTAATTTTCCGTGGGGTGCCCTTAGCAGTAGTTAATACCCGATCTAGATATCCGATCCCATTTGGACCATTCCGGACATTCACTTGAGTAAGCTGGGTGTAAGGGGTTGCTATGCCTCTTACTTTTGTGGCAATTCACACAGCGAGGGGAAAGTGAGCGATTGGGACACTCTCTCGTGTCATGTGTCTCTGCACAGTAGCCACAACTTAACTGCAATTTGCAGTCTCGCGCCAAATGTCCAAATCCCAAGCAATTGTAACATTGGACGATCGGGGACTGGTCGATCGCCAGTACCACCTGGTATCCAAGTTTAATGCGCTGCCCACTCAGGCGTTGCCAGAGACCGGCTCCCACCTCCAAGATGACGTTAGTCGTGGCTGGTGTTCTACCTTTTGTACGTCTGACGACCTTCAATTGAATCTGGTCAGGCGGCAGGCCGTCTAGGAGACTGGCGTTTTGTTTAGGCAGAGCCATCACAATATCCCCGTCCTTGAGGTCGTTTATGACCCCGACCAGTCGAATAAGGGGGCTCTTGGGTGGAGGATTTACGACTGTGAATCCGTCCCCAGATTCCTTAATAGCATCTCCGAGCGCATCTCTGTCTCGCTCAGAGGTGCAGCCAATGGCGACTTTTTGGTTGCGCAGCCTCCTGATACTGCTTATCCCCACCCCAAGCGCAACGACATCTACCTTCGCTTTTATCCTTTTAACGACATCTTCGCTAGTGTGGCGCGGGTCGATGGACTCAACTATAAGGTTATGTCGCGGAGTGCCGAGAACCTCCGCATAGGACTTGGCAGGCCCCCGACGAATTGTTGAGACCTCCTCAGGTGCCCACTTCTGCGTTACCTCCGGGCTCATCCGAGTCTCCATCAAACCCTGAATATGTTCGACCGTCCTCCTTATTGGCGCCGCCGTGTCTACTGTGGTATCCTGGAGCTCCTTGACGTTTCTTCGAAGTTCCTCAACCTTGGAACCCAGCAGTTCCGTGGTTTCACCCGAAGGCAAGTTGTCTCGAAGCGCCTGCAGACCGTTACGGACCTCTACCACAGCTTCCCGCGTAAAGGTGCATGTCTGCAGGATCTGCTCTATTTCCAGTGTATTGGACGGTGGAGAGGAAGGAGTGACTAGAGAGGCTTCCCGCACCGCAGCGATGATGTCTTCTGTCGTTGCCTCACTCAAGGGACAGTCAAGTCGGCGTCGGCTCAAAGTGGTCATCTCCTGACGGATGAGTTCCAGCTCCGCATGAAGGTGAGCAATTTCGACGCCGCCGTTGGCATCGGGGTCCACCGCTCTTTTCGCTTCCTTGGGCAGTATAGAGTGCAGAGCCGCTCGGAGCGGCCCAAGCTCGGCGGACATGTCCGCCACCTTAGCGAGCACCAAACTCACAAGTTCGGGGGACTCCTTCAGAGCAAGTTGGGTGCTCAGCTTCAACTCTTTTATGGGTTCGCACGCGTCAAACAGGAGTATCTGGCGGAGCGCCTCGACGTCGCTCGCAAGTTTCTCAACATGCGCTTCGAGTCTCCTATATTCCGTCAGAGCTGCCTCTAGCGTTCGGGCATGCCTCTGAGCCTGACGCTCTCTGCCCCTGGCAACCCCCTCCCTCAGCCGGTGACTCTCAACCATGTGGAGGTTACGGGAATCCGAGAGCTTTAACACCATCTCGTACATCATTTGTAAGGCCGCAACGACGTTCTCCCTTATTTCTCTTTTGAGGTTCCCCGAACTCTCCAGATCTGATTTAGCCTTCTGGAGGACAGCTCCAGCCTGGCGGGGCATCTCACTCAGGACGATCCTCCTCCCATCAACAGTCCTGGTGGATTCGCAAGAGTTGATTGAGGCATCGGAGTCACAATCATCGGTGTCAGCATAAGCGGGTTCTGTGTCCCGTTGCGCCAGAACCTCCACTGAGCCAGCCGTCATCGCATGCCTTATCTGCGTCTGTATGCGCAGTTCAGAAGGGGCAGGTCTAGGCATAGCTCTGATGGGAGTGGAGGATAAAGGTGGGTCCTCCGCCTCCGAGGCTTCCGACCCCGAGCGAATGTCAACCTCGCTCTGTATATTCAATTCCTGGTAGCCGATATCCTCCCCCAGGGGGGTCATCACACACTCAGCAACGGGGGCAACCCGACCCAGAGGCTCCACGGCTTCGAGTGGCTGCGCTGCTTTCAAAGAAAGGTCCGGGCCGCAAGCCACGGCATCACTCTCCGGCCCAGAAGCCTTAACAACAGCCTTAGATCTAGTGCGCTGGCCAGCAGGTGGGGCTGGAGCCGGAGCCCTAGCCGGACGCCTCGAAGGAGGAATGTTCTTTGACATGTCTAACGTGTACGGTATGAAGCAGAATGAAAATGAAAAATGTATGTGTGTAGAGTGTTTCCTTTGTTGTGACGAGAGAGCGCGCGCAAAATCGGAAAGTTTCCTAGTTAAAAGTAACACTTATAACGATATGAACGGTTGGTGTTGTTAAATAAAAACGACTCTACCAGACCAGCAGAACCCAGGCAGTCATCAGAGGCTCCACATATGCCTTATAGTTAAAGCCCGTTGTAAACCGTTATTAAAAAAAAATGTTTTGTGGAGCGGCTCTATGTAGAGTCTCCCCGTTTATGTAACTGGATAGAGCCCGCCGAGCCCAATCCAATGAGCCCAAACACGGCCACCCCAACCCAAAGGGTTCCGGAGATAATGCAGTTTGAAATTCCGGTGCCGTTCCAAGATGGCGTCCGAAATTTGGTTACTGGTGGTTTTCTCCAGAACCGTTCAGCCGAATGCGACCGTGCTTGGGCCTTCCTGAATCGGCTCAAAGAGATCTACCCCGTGGAGCAGGTTTCAGGCCTGAAAAAACTTGGCTCCTGAAAACCGCTGAAAAAAGGGAAATCGGGTAGGGAGGGGCCAACCGATGTCCCCAAAGAAAACCCGAGCCCTCTACGACTTCCGACTCGAGAGTTATCCGTGCCCAAAAAATGATTTGACAGTTCTAGAACTGTCAAAGTCAATTTTCAACACGGTATAACTTCCCCCCTAGCAATCGTAGAGCACCCGAGCTTGGACTTGATCGGCTTGGCTCGTCCCGCTCCGATGCGTAAACAGGTTTTCTGGTTCCTGAAATTTCTCAGCCCCAAAGTGCCTGAAACTGAAATAACCGGACAGAGGCTGTCTCCCCAAACACTACTGTGAAAACGGCAAGTCTCTGCGACCCCCGGATCCAGAGCTACACTGGGCCAAAGTTTCCCAAAGGGTGGGGGTAACTGTCAAAACCCAACTTTGGGCAGCTGTAACTCCGCAACCGTTTGCCACAGAGAAACGCGGTCTTGAATGCTGTGCCTGGCTCTACCTCTTCTATCCGCCAAGAATGGTTTCAGGGCTGAAAAACTTCAGGTCCTGAAACTGCCTGAAACCTATACTGTATTAAAGTTGGCGGCGCGCTACCAGCCCCAGAAAAAATCCGGCCACAATCAGACCAGTGATTCCTGAGAAATCTTAATTTCTAAAATAAAACCTAAAAACCAATATGGCGCGTTTTTGTCAAAAAAGCCAAATTAATCACTATAGGGCCCGTGTTTGGGCTTAATTTAGTCCAGACAAGGTATAAGAACACAATAGTACAGTAAAAAAGTGATTATTTCCTATTATTCATTAATTATGGACGAAAAACATATAAAATTCTATAACTTTAGAACTAATAAATTTAAAATTATGAAAAAATATGCTAAAAATACGTTACTTAAAGTGCTACAATATATCAAAAATACAAATATTAAAATCCAATTAAAAGTAAGAAAATTTTTGAAAATATGTTTTTCCTGGAAAATTTACAATAACTTAAAAACGACTTAAACTAAAAATCTAAAACTTAGGATCTCTATAGAGCCGATGAGCGCGCCACAAGCTGCAGTTGAAAAACTTCGGTATGATGATGGGAACCAGAGATATTTAGGTACAAAGTTTACAACTTCCAATTGTTATATAAAATCTTCCAGCTGACATAAAATTCTAAAAATGAATGCACTCGCCTTGTCTATTGATGGTCCAAATTGGTGCTAATTTTCAGATCGCTGTCCCCACTCCTTCAACTTTTTCAGTGCACGTGGTTTTCACTTATTCCTGAATATCTCGTGAAAGCTCGATGTAAGGGTGATATGGAGTGGTCCAGGTGCTCGGGAGCCAAGGTGCTCACACGATGCCAGTGAAAAAGCAAGGGGTCTTCGATCTTGTTAAGGCAGCGTACGCGTTTTTATAAGGCGCCAATTCCACTTAACCTCCAAAATTGTGGTTTTTTCACAATAACTTTCACAGCACTATGAAACAAAACTGTTTGATCGCGGTACTTTGTGCGGCGCAATTTTCCGCATCTGACGACACTTCATTCGTTGTGATATGTGCACAAAAACCAATTAAATCGTATTTTTAAGTGCGGAGCGCGTGGAGTTTAGCTGTTTACTGCTCGAGAGACCGAGTGCAACTGGTTAGGTTAGGTTTTTTTTTTTTTTTTTTTTTTTTTTTTTTTTTTTTTTTTTTTTTTTTTTTTTATACTACTTCCTCCGATACAGATCGAAGCCTATTTTATCTAATGTTACTCTTTCATTCCAGTTCCATCAATTATTCCTCTCGTACTTTTATTCCTCATACTTTGTCTTTCTTTCTTTCTATCTGTCATGCTATTTTCCCGGTGGGATTCCGGTCTAAACTATCTACTCTCTCAAGTTTCTGTTTTTTTTTTTTTTTTTTTTTCTTTATTTTCGGGTTGCGGAATTACGCCATACACAAATTTTCTTTATTTAATTAATGCCCAAATGTTTACATAGCTTTCTTACTTTCTAGTTTTTATTCACATTTTAATGTTTACAGTATTATTATCTTAAAATTATTTCATGCCCAGTAGGTATACATTTTTGAACAATTTCCTTACACATCTAGTTCTTCTAAGGCTTATTTTATATATTAAACTATGCTTATTTCTACTTTCAATTACAAGAATCTTAATCAATTTTAGTGTATGATGTACGCTATATATTACATAATATACGGTCATCATACTTATTATTGCTTATTTCTTTTTACGACTGTTTCTATTATTTTTAAGCAGTAGTTCATGAACTCCTGTCTACTTTTGCCCAACATTATAGATTTTATGCTATCTGTCGTTATTTTGATATCCAGTAGTTGCTCAATTTCGTATTTCTCACAACCAAATACTGGGCATTCCAATATTATGTGGGGTACAGTTTCTTTCACGCTGGGGTCACAAATGCATGAAGGATTCTCCTTGCGCTTAAACCGGCATAAGTATTCTGAAAATCCCCCATGGCCGGTTAATAGTTGGGTGCTCAGGCATGTTGGCTCGAACTTACGGATAACTTTGTAAGCTGTCTCCACATCCGGTAAGAAGATCTTTGTGATACCGGCAACTTCTCCGGATTTGTACCTCGCGTCCCATTCGCGAATCGACTCCATCCGAAGCTGTCGCTTCGCGAATGAGACGGGGACCGAATCATAGTTGGGTTTCCTCTTCTTTGACGCTGAGGCGGCCTCCTTGGCAAGTTGGTCTGCCCTCTCGTTACCCTCCAATCCTGCGTGTGCTTTTATCCAGTACAAAGACACAGCTTTGTTCTGTCGAGATATCTCTGTAAGGTTCTCGCGAGTTTCTACCGCTAGTGGATGGAGGGAGCCGAGATTTGTGACCGTTTGCAGCGCCGCCATTGAGTCGCTATAAATGCCGAATGTGAGTGCTTTGTTCTTCTTTATTTGCCTCGTAGCTTCGCAAACGGCCAGCAATTCCGCCTGGTATACGGTGCAGTATGATGGCAAGCAAAGTTTGACGGCCTTGGTCTCTGCTTCGCCCTCCCAAATGGACAGCGCTGCGCCAACCCTTCCGCCAAACTTGCTGCCGTCTGTAAAAATTTTTACTGCACAGCTACTATTGGCTTCCATGTCGCTACGGTCCTTCAGGCTAGTCAGTTCCAAGTCCTTGAGAGCTGCAGGGTGTGGCGCTTTTGTTGCGGGCATTGGTCGCTCGATTTCTCTGTCCCCCAGTTCGGTTAGGTTAGGTTAGGTTAGGTTAGGTTAGGTTAGGTTTACTGCGCAAACCGCAGAGAGCGATGGCCGTCAGGGTCATACGGGGATATCGCACGATCTCCTACGAGGCGGCTTGTGTACTGGCCGGATCCCCGCCGTGGGACCTGGAGGCGAAAGCCCTCGCGACGCTTCACAAGTGGCGCGAGGACGCCAAGGATCGGGGCGAAAGGCTGGTGCAGCGTCAGATCACGCTGCACCGGTCTCAGCTCCGACAGGTCATGGTGGCGGAATGGCGGGGGAGGCTTGACCATCCCTCCGCCGGCCTCGACACAATCGAGGCGATCCGGCCAGTACTCGACGACTGGCTCGGGAGGAAGCACGGCTCCCTGACGTTTCGGGCGACGCAGGTGCTCTCGGGGCATGGTTGCTTCGGGAAGTACCTGTGTCGCATAAGCAGGGAGCCGGACGCTCGGTGCCATCACTGCGTCCATTGTCCGGAGGATACGGCGCGGCATACGCTGGCAGAATGTCCCGCGTGGGACGAGCCGCGCCGTGCCCTCGTCACAGAGATAGGTGGAGACCTGTCGCTGCCGACCGTTGCTCACGCGATGGTCGACAGCACAGAGTCCTGGGACGCGGTGGTGTCCTTCTGCGAAACCGTCATGTCGCAGAAGGAAGCTGCGGAGAGGGAGAGGGAGATCTCGAGTTCCTTCCCATCCCGCAGCAGACGCACCGGGCGTCGGCAGAGGGCGGATAACGCCCTCTTCCGGCCCCCCTAAACAGGTCCAGGGGCGACGAATTCGGGGACATCCGTCGCCCCCCATATCACTGGACCCGAGACGGCGGCGCGTAGTGTTCCACGCGCGCCTCTCACAGACGTAACGGGGGAGTACACCTCACTCCCCCCAGGGACGAGGCCCGCACTGGTTGAGCGGGCCGGCACTAGTCCGGGGCAGCGGAAGTCACATTCGTTCCCGCTGCCCCCAGACGCAAGTGTGCGAGGGAACACCGGGGTGGTTTTTTTTTTAGTCAGTTGGAGCCTGACAGACCCCTCCGCCCTCCCCAGGCGGAGGACATCCGTTTCCGGATTTTCCACCTCGCAACAAAAAAAAAAAAAAAAAAAAAAAACAGGTTAGGTTAGGTTAGGTTAGGTTAGGTTAGGTTAGGTTTAGGGCGTCCGTTCGAAGGCAACCCCCAAAGCGAGCTGTATACTGGTGGTCCCAAGAGATAGATGACCTCCGCGCGGCCTGTATAATTGCCCGGAGGGTCTACTCGCAGGTCCGCAGGTTACGCCGCCGCAGTGTAGAACTGGAGACCCTTCAGTCCCAACTGCATGAGTCATACCGCAATACTCGGGGGGCTCTGCAGTTGGCAATCTGTCGAGCGAAGGAGCAGTCGAGATCTGAGGCACTGGAGGACCTAAACCGTGATCCCTGGGGGCGTCCATACCGTGCGGCGCGGAAGAAACTCCGTGCCAAAGGCCCCCCACTGACGGAAACCCTCCAGCCTCAGTTCCTCGTTAGGGTCGTGGAAACGCTGTTCCCGGATCGAGCGGATCACCCTCCCCCGACCATGGCCGAAGCGGAGGCTGAACAGGATGCGGAGGTGGAGACTTCCCCCATATCGGACGCAGAAATGGAAGCAGCCATTGTACGGGTGCGGTCCAAGAGGACTGCCCCCGGACCGGACGGGGTTCATGCAAGGGTGCTGGCCCTGGCACTGAAGGCGGCACTAGAAGACAAGCTTAGGGAGCTGTTCGATGCGTGCTTGATGTCGAGGCGGTTCCCTAAGGCCTGGAAGGAAGGTCGACTGGTGCTGCTACAGAAGCCGGGACGGCCTCTGGAGTCCCCATCCGCGTACAGGCCAATTGTCCTGCTGGACGAGGTGGGGAAGATGCTAGAGAAGATTCTCGCTACCCGCATCGTCCGGCACTTGGAAGCGGTCGGTCCCAACTTGTCGGACGCCCAGTTCGGTTTCCGGGCTGGGCGTTCGACAATAGACGCAATTTTGCGTCTCAAGGCCGAGGCGAGGGATGCTGTCGCGCGGGGTGGGGTGTTGTTGGCAGTGTCTTTAGACATCGCTAACGCGTTCAACACTCTGCCGTTCGACTGCATTGGTGAGGCGCTCCGCTACCATAAGGTGCCCGTCTACTTGAGGCAGCTGGTAGCGGATTACCTGCAGGGGCGGTTCGTCTGCTACGAGGGACAAGACGGCCATGTTTCGCGCAGGGCCATTGCATGCGGTGTTCCACAGGGGTCGGTGTTGGGTCCGCCCCTGTGGAACATAGGCTACGACTGGGCGCTGCGCAGTGTGCTCTCCCCCGGGCAGGGCATCATCTGCTACGCTGACGACACTCTCGTCACGGCCCGGGGAGATAACTACGAGGAAGCGGCACGCTCTGTCGTCGAAGGTGCGTCCCTCGTCGTGGAACGAATCGAGGCACTGGGCCTTAGAGTGGCGCTCGAAAAGACGGAGGCCCTAGTATTCCATGCGCCCCGACGCCGGCCCCCGGCTGGCTCACACCTAACTATCGGTGGTGTAAGGATAGCGGTGCGGGCAAGCATGAAATACCTGGGCCTGGTTTTGGACCGGAGGTGGAATTTCGGCGAGCACTTTGCTCAGCTTGTGCCGAAGCTGATCGGCACGGCTTCTGCCCTCAGCCGGCTGTTGCCGAACCTGGGCGGACCGAATTTGGTTTGCCGACGGCTGTATACAGGGGTGGTTCGCTCGATGGCACTCTACGGGGCCCCGGTGTGGGCGGAGTCCCTGTCCGCCCAGAACATGGCTCTACTGCGGAGGCCACAGAGAGTCATGGCGGTCAGGGTCATACGCGGATACCGCACTGTGTCCACGGAAGCGGCATGCGCCCTTGCGGGCACACCCCCGTGGGACTTGGAGGCTCGAGTGCTCGCCGAAATCTACCGACGAGGCGCAGACCTGCAAGCAGAGAGCGGCAGACGCCCGCCGCCTGAGCTGGTCATGAGGTGGCGCAGGGAGGCTCAAGCCCAAACCCTGAGGCTGTGGAGGGTGAGGCTGGAGACGCCCAGCGCAGGACACTGGACCGTGGGGGCTATCCAGCCGATCCTGGAACAGTGGGTACGGAGGCGACACGGGACGTTGACCTTCCGTATAGTGCAGGTGTTGTCAGGGCATGGCTGCTTTGGCAAATACCTGTACAAAGTGGCCAGACGGGAGGCGACTCCCGTGTGTCACCAGTGTGGCTGCAGCGAGGACACGGCCCTTCACACCCTCGAGCATTGCCCAGCTTGGGTGGTGCAGCGCCGTGCTCTCGCGGCAGCAATCGGGGCAGACCTCTCCTTGCCGGCTGTGGCCAAGGCCATGGTTGACAGCGTGGGGGCTTGGGAAGCAATGGCATCCTTCTGCGAGGACGTCATCTCGCAGAAGGAAGCGGCGGAGCGCGTCAGGGAGGAAGACGCCCTCGCTGACGCGATTCATCGCAGGAGGACAGGGCGGCGGAGGAGGCGCCATGGCGACCTGATGCCGCCTTAGGAGGTGCCAGCGGGCGATAGATCGGGGAGTCTATCGCTGTCGCATTGTACGGCCCTCGCGAGCGGTGGCGATGTCTCAGGTGAGCCCGGACATCGCCAAAGGAGTTGGTGCCCGGAGGCGGGCTACGCTGGGTGGGTCGCGAATGTCATGCGTAGCAGTTCTCGTGGCCCATCACCAAGGCGACAGTAGGCTCACGGTGGTATTTTTTAGTGGGTGCAAGCCCCACATAACCAAACCGTCTCCCCGGACGGCGCGGTATGCGTTAGGCATTTTTCACCACTTAATAAAAAAAAAAAAAAAAAATAAAAAAAAAAAAAAAAGGTTTAGGGCGTCCGTATAAAGGTCCAGCCCCGGATGAAATATCTGGGCCTGGTGCTGGACGACAGGTGGCGCTTCGGCCCGCATTTCAGCGGGCTGTCAACGCGCCTGTTGAAGGCCGCGGACGCCCTCTCGTGGCTCCTCCCGAACCTGGGGGGGCCCAAGGCGAAATGCCGGCGCCTTTATGCCGGCATCTTGCGGAGCATGGCCCTGTACGGGGCCCCCATTTGGGCGGACTCCCTCCACAGGAGGGAGAACGCGACCGCCATCCGCAAGCCCCAAAGGGCCATTGCACTGCGGGTGGCGAGGGCCTACCGGTCGGTGGGTTTTTCGGCGGCGTGCGCTCTGGCCGGCACCCCTCCTTGGGAGTTGGAGGCTTGGGTGCTGGCCAGGGTGTATGAGTGGACGGCGCATCGCAGGGCGCTCGGGGAGCACCCCGTCGCCGAGGAGCGGGAGGCCGTGCGGCGGGAGGCGAGGGACGCCATCGTCCTCCATTGGACGGAGGACCTCGCCACCGCCACCTTTGGCCGCCGGACGTTGGACGCGCTCGGTCCGGTCCTCCGGGCCTGGCTCGAGCGGTCCCATGGTTTCCTCTCGTTCCGTCTGGTGCAGGTGTTGTCCGGGCATGGCTGCTTCGGAACGTACCTGCACCGGATCGGGAGGGAGGAAGCCCCGTCGTGCCACGACTGCGGCGCGGCGGAGGACACGGCGCAGCACACCCTCGAAGTTTGCCCAGCTTGGTCCGAGCCGCGCCGCAGTCTGATCGCGGAGATCGGACAGGACCTCTCGCTTCCCGGTGTGGTCAACGCCATGCTGGGGAGCGAGGGGGCCTGGTCAGCGGTCGCCTCCTTTTGCGAGGACGTAGTCTCGCAAAAGGAGGCGGCGGAGCGCGCGCGGGAGGAAGACCCTCTCGCAGCGCCGCTCCGCAGAAGAAGAAGAGGTCGGAGAAGACGCGGTCTTCTCCCTCTTCATTGTGGCGACGGGCGGGCGACAGGCGCGGGGGCGCCTTCGCCCGCATTGCACCCGTCACCACCTTCGTCTGTCATTCCCGGGCCCGCCCCCCCCCCCACGGGGAGGGCGTGAGGTCCGCTGTGCGGGTCATCGTCGGTGGAGGACTGGAAGTAAAGGCTGTGCCGGTTTCCCAGTCCCCCGCCACTAGGACGAAGCGGGAATGCCGCTGGGTCGTTTTAGTGGGTATACCGGGTCAGACCGGGGAGTCCCACATAGCCCGCCCATCCCCCGATGGACGGGTATGCGTAATGCATTTTTTCCCAGCGACAAAAAAAAAAAAAAAAAAAAAAAAAAAAAAAAAAAAAAAAAAAAAAAGGTTAGGTTAGGTTTGGGGGGCCCGAGCACCGCCTGTAGACGGTTGTACGTGGGGATCGTGCGATCCATGGCCCTTTACGGGGCCCCGGTATGGGCGATGGACCTGACGGCCCGCACTATCGCAGTTCTGCGCAAACCGCAGAGAGCGATGGCCGTCAGGGTCATACGGGGTTATCGCACGATCTCCTACGAGGCGGCTTGTGTACTGGCCGGATCCCCGCCGTGGGACCTGGAGGCGAAAGCCCTCGCGACACTTCACAAGTGGCGCGAGGACGCCAAGGATCGGGGCGAAAGGCTGGTGCAGCGACAGATCACGCTGCACCGGTCTCAGCTCCGACAGGTCATGGTGGCGGAATGGCGGGGGAGGCTTGACCATCCCTCCGCCGGCCTCGAGACAATCGAGGCGATCCGGCCAGTACTCGACGACTGGCTCGGGAGGAAGCACGGCTCCCTGACGTTTCGGGCGACGCAGGTGCTCTCGGGGCACGGTTGCTTCGGGAAGTACCTGTGTCGCATAAGCAGGGAGCCGGACGCTCGGTGCCATCACTGCGTCCAGTGTCCGGAGGATACGGCGTGGCATACGCTGGCAGAATGTCCCGCGTGGGACGAGCCGCGCCGTGCCCTCGTGACAGAGGTAGGAGCAGACCTGTCGCTGCCGACCGTTGCTCGCGTGATGGTCTGCGGCACAGAGTCCTGGGACGCGGTGGTGTCCTTCTGCGAAACCGTCATGTCGCAGAAGGAAGCTGCGGAGAGGGAGAGGGAGATTTCGAGTTCCTTCCCATCCCGCAGCAGACGCACCGGGCGTCGGCAGAGGGCGGATAACGCCCTTTTCCGGCCCCCCTAAACAGGTCCAGGGGCGACGGATTCGGGGACATCCGTCGCCCCCCATCATAATGGACCCGAGACGGCGGCGCGTAGTGTTCCACGCGCGCCTCTCACAGACGTAACGGGGGGAGTACACCTCACTCCCCCCAGGGACGAGGCCCGCACTGGTCGAGCGGGCCGGCACTAGTCCGGGGCAGCGGAAGTCACATTCGTTCCCGCTGCCCCCAGACGCAAGTGTGCGAGGGAACACCGGGGTGGTTTTTAGTCAGTTGGAGCCTGACAGACCCCTCCGCCCTCCCCAGGCGGAGGACATCCGTTTCCGGATTTTCCACCTCGCAACAAAAAAAAAAAAAAAAAAAAAAAAAGGTTAGGTTAGGTTGGGGTGCTGGGTCAGAAAACCTCCTCGTGGGCCTGACGGCTGCCGGTCCCTCTCGATACGTTTGGAGGGAACAGCAGCCGGCATGGACGGTGCATCCTGGGCGCGGGCAGTGGCCTTCCCCAAGGAATGGGAAGAGATTCTTATTCTTCGGGGAATGTCACTGTTCGTGGCAAATATTCTGACATAGGAGGGGTCCTACTTGGACAAAAGGGGCGTTGTTCCGCGTGACCCTCTGCAAAGCAGAGGGCACAGCGGAGGAGCAAGGACGGGCTCGGTGTGCACTTACCCTGCCTCCGAGCAGACAGTGAGGGACGCAGTCCTTCGCTGTCCCCGTCGTTCTCGTAATCCCATCATCGGAGTGTCGTGGATCACGTCTCGCGGCTTCGACCGGGACCGAGGGTCTTGGCTTAACCGCCCGGACCGCGAGGTAGAAAACCTCTATAAAAAGTTACCCCGAATCTCAAGCGGCGGCGCACCGTGAGGGGATGAATGGCTGACGGGTGTTCCCATGGAACAATCAGTCTCTAGTGCGACCCCCGCCAGGGTACCAGCCGACCCCCTGGCGGGTTATAAATGTTAAAGGCTTATCCGGGTACAGGGGGCACTGCCCGGATGGACGTTTTATATCCCCCATACTCGTGGGAATCACATGGAAAATATTAATAATAAAAAATTGATGGAGAAGGCGGACGCAGCGTCAAATTCTGGCACTGCGTCATTGAAGATGGGAGCAGTTGCTCCAACAGAGCCCTTAGTGGTTCTGGAGCGGGTGAGTGTGTTGCCGAAATCCGGCGACTCACCACAATTTGTTGCGGCCGGTCCCTCCAAGTTTTGGGGGAAACGACCGCGCTTTGAGTCGGAAGCGTTGTCGGCGGGTCTTTCCTCAAGTGAGGAGAACCTGCCGGCCGCCAAGGTACCGACTGCAAGGAGGGGCAGAGGTCGCGGGTCACCTTCCGGAGCCAACACTTCGGGGGCAGAAGCACGTGACACGCGGGGCCGCTACCTGAAGCGCCCCGATACGCCGATGGCCAGCGGAGTAAGTGACTCCGACGGGGCCATGCAGGTGGAGCAGGGCGATTCCGCAGCCTCCACCGGATTGGTGAGCACCAAAGCGGAGCTCAACGCCGCCAGGCGAGAGGGCCGGAAGGCCGCAGCGACTGATGAGGTCGCTGAAATGGCTCGACTGGCAAGGGAGCGGCGGTTGCAGACCGCCGCAGGCCCTGAGGGACTGACGGCTGAGGTTCTCAGCCGCCAGGTTTTGGATGGCGTAGACGTCGTCCTGAAGGTTGCCACAAAATCGGGCAACCTGAAGGGCACGTTTACGCGGGCCCTTAAGGAGGCGGCGGAGGGAATCAGGGAGGCTGTGGAAGTCCTCCTTGATCGGACGACCTCGGAAGAGACGGTGAAGCTCCAAGAGGAGAATTTCCGTCTCCATACAAAGATGGAGGAGCTCCAGCGGGAGGTCAGCGCCCTGAGGGCGGACTTCAGCCGGCAGCAGAGTGTGACTTCGGACAGCCGCGCTCTGCCACAGAACGGGTCTTTGGGGGAAGACAAGTTCAACCGGCTGTTGACCATTATGACCGCCCGCTTTGACAGCCTAGAACCGAGGCTCAACCCCCCCGTTAATGTCCGTCCGCCGCTGGCAGCGGACAAGCGGAAGAAGGCGTTAGAGCCTGCTCCAACAGTGGCTGGGCCTACGTGGGCACAGGTGGCTAGAGCGCCACCTGCACCAAAAACTCCCACGCAAACGCCCAAAAAGCCCACGGAGGGGGCCAAGAAACCCGTAAAGGGGACGGGAAAGCCCTCTGAGGGGAGCAGCTCGCCCCCCAAAGAGGGTGACTGGAAAACGGCCGAAAGCCGGAAGAAGAGAAGGAAGAGGGGCCGCAAGGCCAAAGCCGCGCCGGGCTCCGGGGGGCACACCGCCAGGGGTGGCCAGAGCGCCCCGAAAATCCGCATCCCTCGCTCAGAGGCAGTGGTGGTGACGCTTCAGCCCGAAGCAAAAGACAGAGGCGTCACATACCAAAAGGTACTGGCGGACGCGAAGAGCAAGCTGGTCTTCGCTGACTTTGGCACCCCGGACGGCTTCCGTTTCAGGACGGCAGCCACGGGGGCCAAAATGTTCGAGTTGGCGGGGACCAGCAGTACTGAGAGGGCAGACGCTCTAGCTGCGAAGTTGAGGGACGTCCTCAACCCCGAGGAGGCGCGGGTGTCCAGGCCCATGAAGACCGCTGAGGTTCGCGTCGATGGGCTGGACGATTCTGTGACGCCGGAGGAGGTGGTGGCGGCCATAGCCCGAAGCGGCGGATGCTCAGCCGACAATGTAAAGGCGGGTAGTATCCGCGTAAATACGGGCGGGCTTGGCACCATCTGGGTGCGGTGTCCAGTTGTTGCGGCGAAGCAGGTTGCTGACGCGGGACGTCTGCTGGTTGGTTGGGTGTCAGCTAGAGTGAAACTCTTGGCACCCAGGGCCATGCAGTGCTACCGGTGCCTGGAGAAAGGGCACGTCCAGGCACTGTGCACCTGCGACACAGACCGCAGCGACTTATGTTATCGCTGCGGTCAGTCTGGCCATAAGGCGTCCCAGTGCTCTGCGGAGCCAAACTGCAGTTTGTGTGCAGCTGCAGGAAAGTCCGCGGGGCACAGAGTAGGTGGTAAAGCCTGCGGCGCGCCCAGAAAGCGCAGCAAGCGATGGGCCAAGGCTGCGGGGGACGCACCCCCCCCGCAACCTAGCACCTCTTCGGCCGACTCCCGGCCTGTGGTGGGACGGAGCGCCGAGGAAATGGAGTGCCAGTGATGGCAGACTACCATTTCCTCCAGGCGAACATCAACCACTGCACCAGAGCTCAGGATCTCCTGCTCCAGAGCATGGCGCAGTGGTCGATAAATGTGGCGGTGGTAGCTGAGCCGTATTTCATCCCCCCCCGGGATAACTGGGCAGGGGATCTAGACGGCCTAGTGGCCATCATCGGCGCGACTCTCGTCGACGTATCCCGTGGTCACGGTTGGGTTGCGGCCCTTGTGAACGGGATCGTCACGATTGGGGCGTATTTTTCGCCCAACAGGAGTCTCGCCGACTTCGAGAGTTTCCTCGTCGAGTTGGGAGCAGTTGTCGGCCAGTCTCACCCTCGACCCATTTTGCTTCTCGGTGACCTCAACGCCAAGTCTGCGGCGTGGGGTTCCCCGGTCACGGACCCGAGAGGCGAAGTGCTAGAGGAGTGGGCCATTACGACGGGCCTGGCTGTCTTAAATCGGGGTTCAGCCTACACGTGTGTACGGCAGCGGGGCGGGTCGATAGTGGACGTCTCGTTCGCTAGTCCCGCTGTCGTGCACCGAGTCCGTGATTGGCACGTTGAGGTGGAGGTGGAGACGCTATCGGATCACCGATACATCCGCTTCGACGTCTCCACCCAGACCGCTGGAGATCGTCGCCAATCGGGGCCCCGAAGAGACGGCCCGCGTTGGGCGCTGAAACGCCTCGACAGGGAAGCTCTCGAAGAAGCCGCCATAGTTCAGGCCTGGATCCGGGAGTCGGCCACCGTCGGTCCCGTCGACGTCGAACTGGAGGCGCAGTGGTTTGGCGATGCGATGACGCAGATCTGCGACGCATGCATGCCACGCGTCTCCTGTCTGTCCGCACGGCGCCGCTTGTACTGGTGGTGCGTCGAGATCGAGCGACTGCGCGTCGAGTGCGCAGACGCCAGACGCCCGTACACGCGGTGCCGGAGAAGACGTCCACGGGTTCCTGAGGAAGAAGCCGCGCTGTATGAGGTGTACCGCGCGGCGAAGCTGGCTCTGTGGCTGGCCATCGGCGAGTCGAAGACACGCTCCAGGGAGGAAATGTTGGCGAGCTTAGACGGGGATCCGTTTGGGCGCCCTTACCGGTCGGTCCGAGGGAAACTTCGGCCGTGGGCGCCCCCGCTAACGGAAAGTCTCGAGCCGCAGTTCCTGGAGCGAGTGGTCTCGGCCCTCTTCCCTGAGAGAGCCGAGTATGAGCCACCGCCGATGGTTCTGCACACAGCTGCAGAGCCGGCAGAGGAAGGAAGCGAAACCATCCCAGAGGTGACACAGGCAGAGATGGGCGCGGCCGTATTGCGGCTCCGGGCTAAAAACACTGCTCCGGGGCCCGATGGAGTGCCTGGCCGCGCTCTGGTCCTCGCCCTGAAGGAGCTGGAGCCCCCACTGAGAGGACTCTTCTCGGCATGCCTTGAGCAGGGCCAGTTCCCTACCCGGTGGAAGACTGGTCGACTGGTCTTGCTCAGGAAGGCAGGGCGCCCGGCGGACTCGTCGTCCGCTTATCGGCCCATAGTGCTGCTGGACGAGGCGGGCAAGATGATGGAGCGAATAATCGCAGACCGCCTCGTCAGCCACTTGTGTACAGAGGGGCCGAACCTGGACGACAGCCAGTATGGGTTCCGTCGTGGGCGCTCCACCATCGACGCCATAATGAGGGTGAGAGTCCTGGCGGAGGAAGCAGTGTCTCGGGGCGGGGTGGTGCTGGCGGTGTCCTTGGACATCTCCAACGCCTTCAACACTCTGCCCTGGGGTTGCATTAGGGAGGCCCTGCGCTACCACCGGGTGCCTCTCTACCTCCGCAACATTGTGGGGGCTTATCTGTCGGGAAGGTGTGTCACCTACATGGGACGCGACGGCGATGGCCGTCGCGAAATGTCGTGCGGTGTTCCACAGGGGTCGGTTCTGGGCCCTCCCTTGTGGAACATCGGTTACGACTGGGTTTTGCGGTGCGAGCTTCCACCGGGAGTGAACCTGACGTGTTATGCGGACGACACGCTGGTCATTGCCCGGGGGAGCTCGTACAGGGAAGCAGCGTTGCTGGCTACGGCTGCGGTGTCACAGGTGGTGAGCCGCATCCGGCGCCTGGGCCTGGAGGTGGCTCTCAACAAGTCGGAGGCCATTGCGTTTCATGGCCCCCGACGGGCGCCGCCGCTGGGATCACACATAGTGGTCGGGGGGGCCCGTATAGCTGTCGAGTCAACCATGAAGTACCTTGGATTGGTGCTCGACAGCCGTTGGGACTTCGGCCCCCATTTTCAGCGGCTGGTGCCCAAGTTGATGGGCGCGGCGGGCGCGCTGTCAACGCTGCTTCCCAATTTGGGGGGCCCGAGCACCGCCTGTAGACGTTTGTACGTGGGGATCGTGCGATCCATGGCCCTTTACGGGGCCCCAGTATGGGCGACGGACCTGACGGCCCGCACTATCGCAGTACTGCGCAAACCGCAGAGAGCGATGGCCGTCAGGGTCATACGGGGATATCGCACGATCTCCTACGAGGCGGCTTGTGTACTGGCCGGATCCCCGCCGTGGGACCTGGAGGCGAAAGCCCTCGCGACGCTTCACAAGTGGCGCGAGGACGCCAAGGATCGGGGCGAAAGGCTGGTGCAGCGTCAGATCGCGCTGCACCGGTCTCAGCTCCGACAGGTCATGGTGGCGAAATGGCGGGGGAGGCTTGACCATCCCTCCGCCGGCCTCGACACAATCGAGGCGATCCGGCCAGTACTCGACGACTGGCTCGGGAGGAAGCACGGCTCCCTGACGTTTCGGGCGACGCAGGTGCTCTCGGGGCATGGTTGCTTCGGGAAGTACCTGTGTCGCATAAGCAGGGAGCCGGACGCTCGGTGCCATCACTGCGTCCATTGTCCGGAGGATACGGCGCGGCATACGCTGGCAGAATGTCCCGCGTGGGACGAGCCGCGCCGTGCCCTCGTCACAGAGATAGGTGGAGACCTGTCGCTGCCGACCGTTGCTCACGCGATGGTCGACAGCACAGAGTCCTGGGACGCGGTGGTGTCCTTCTGCGAAACCGTCATGTCGCAGAAGGAAGCTGCGGAGAGGGAGAGGGAGATCTCGAGTTCCTTCCCATCCCGCAGCAGACGCACCGGGCGTCGGCAGAGGGCGGATAACGCCCTCTTCCGGCCCCCCTAAACAGGTCCAGGGGCGACGAATTCGGGGACATCCGTCGCCCCCCATATCACTGGACCCGAGACGGCGGCGCGTAGTGTTCCACGCGCGCCTCTCACAGACGTAACGGGGGAGTACACCTCACTCCCCCCAGGGACGAGGCCCGCACTGGTTGAGCGGGCCGGCACTAGTCCGGGGCAGCGGAAGTCACATTCGTTCCCGCTGCCCCCAGACGCAAGTGTGCGAGGGAACACCGGGGTGGTTTTTAGTCAGTTGGAGCCTGACAGACCCCTCCGCCCTCCCCAGGCGGAGGACATCCGTTTCCGGATTTTCCACCTCGCAACAAAAAAAAAAAAAAAAAAGGTTAGGTTAGGTTAGGTTAGGTTTTTTTTTTTTTTTTTTTTTTTTTTTTTTGGCAGGAGGGGAAATCCGGTCGGACTAACACCCAGGCTGTTTCACAAATCGATCCAGTCTGGGTAGTGTCAGGCTCCAACTGACTAAAACCACCTCCTGCCCCGCTCGTGTCCCCCTGACATGGTCAGAGACCTTTTTAATACATTTCTTGTTTTTACTGCTTATTTTACATTTACTTTCATAATAATTAAAGTTTATACAAGTTACAAAGTTTTCAAAATTTCAAACAATAAATAAGTTACGTTACACTATGCCTATTTCTAAAATATCCTTTCTGGAAGAGAAATATCTATATTTGTAAATAGCATAGGTTCTAATTTACTTTGTTGCGCTTTATGACTTTAGCGGCTATATTTACGCAGTATTCTATTAACAATTTTCTTTGTTTTGATTCTAACATGAGTTTACTTATATTGTTAATAGTTATTACAGTCTCTAGCCTTCGCTCAGCTTCATATCTCTCAGTTTGATATACTGGGCATTCTGTCAATATGTGTGCGATCGACTCCGCTTTATCCGGCTCGCAGATGCACGCTGGGCTCTCCTTACATTTGAAACGGTGCAAATATTCGGAGAACCCACCGTGCCCCGTCAAGATTTGCGTCAATATGCCTGCCGGTTTTAGCTTTAGCACAATTCTGTGGGCGTCGATCGCATCGGGAAGGAAAATTTTTGTTACTGAGGCTGTTTCGCCGTTCTGATACCTCCGGTTCCATTCGTCGAGCGACCCCATACGGATCTGTCGCTTGACGAAAGAAACCGGGCAGCGGTCGTAGTCCGGCTTCTTTTTGGATCGGAGTGCAGCCTCCTTCGCGAGGTGGTCCACTCGCTCATTGCCTTCTAGACCAGCGTGTGCCTTTGCCCAGAACAAAGACACATCTTTGCCCTGGGATAAAGCCACGGCAACGTTCGCTCTCGTCTCCACGGCCAAGGCGTGGAGGGAACCCTGATTTGTGACTGTTTGTAATGCGGCCTTTGAGTCACTATAGATACCGAAGGTTCCCTCCTTGCGCTTGAGGATTTCACGCGTGGCTACGCATATGGCCAGAAGTTCAGCCTGGTAGACCGTGCAGTACGGAGGCAGGCTAAGTTTGGCGGACTTGGTCTCGGCCTCACTGTCCCAAAATGACAGTGCTGCTCCGACCTTGCCCTCAATCTTGCTGCCGTCCGTGAACACTCTGACTGCTTGACGGTTGTGGGTCTCCACAAGCGCCTGATCTTCCAAGCACACGAACTCCATGGGAATATGTTTCGCCGGGTGCGGAGTCTCCGTAAATGCCACTACCCGTTCCACCTCCCTGCCTGCGAGTGCTGGCTGTGGCACCCCTCTTTTTGCCTCATACAGAGCGGCTGCTTCCTGTATTCGGAGGTCGAGAGGGAGTATCCCAGCCAGCACCAGGGACGCGTTCAGCGAAACGGTGCGGTAGGACTTACAGAGCTTCTGCGCGAATCCTCGTTGGACCGTGTTCAGGCTTTTCTGCACTCCGATCTTCTTCGCTGCCGGCGCCCAGGCGCTCGCTGCGTACAATATAACCGGCTCCACTGCTGCCGTGTAAATTGTGTGAATGATCTCCGGGTTAAGGCCCCAGCTCACTTTTGCTGCACGTGCCAGCTGTTTGTAAATATTAACAGCTTTTCTGCACACATTGGCGACGTGGGTGTTGAAAGTGAGCTGGTGGTCGACGGTGAGCCCCAGTATTTTTATTTCCTTAGACATGCCAATGTCTACCCCGCCCATGCTCAGGAGCGGGACATCGTACCGAAGCTTCCTGGTAATCACCATTGCACATGTTTTATGCGGTGCAAACTTCAGCTTGTTACGAATGCCCCACACCCGGACATACTCGAGGGCGGCATTGGCCTGCCTCTGGACTTCCAACGCTGTGTCACCGTCGAAGATCATCACGACATCATCGGCGAACGCTTGGCAGTGGACGCCTTGCTCTTCCAGCCCCTTCAGCAGGGGATCCAGGATCAGGTTCCATAGGATCGGACCGCCAATGGACCCTTGCACGCACCCCTTGTTCGTCTCTCTATGGCATTCGGCGCCCGCGTACCTCACTCGGACACTCCTACCAGTCAGGTAGCTGTCTATCAACCTTCTGATATTCACCGGGCACTTTTCCTCAGCCAGTCTGGTTCTGATGGCCGGCCACCATGCGCTATCGAAGGCTCCCTCTATGTCCAATGATACAACAGTGATCAGCTTCTTTTCATTTAGCTTTCCCTTGATATGTTGTATCATGGTGTAGAGGGAGTCTTCGGTGCTCCTCTGTGGCATGAAACCAAACTGGCGAGTACTGAGCCGCGGGATAAGGTGCCACTTCAGTCTTGCTACAAGAAGTTTTTCCAGCGTTTTACCTAAGACCGGTAGAAGGCCAATCGGTCTGTACGACTTAGGGGTGGTGTAGGAATCCTTGCCAGGTTTGCGGAGGACTACCACCGTAGCCACTTTCCAGGCCCCAGGAAAGTGTCCGTGCTCTAGGCACTTGTTGGCCAGTGCAAGGAACGTTCCTGGGTCCCGGGATATAGCCTGGGAACAGATATCGGCTGTGAGACCATCTGCCCCGGGTGCCTTCTTAGGATTGAAACTATCCACCGCGGTTTTCAGCTCTTGAAGTGTAAACGGTGGGTCATGTTGTTCATCATGCGCCCAATCGTTTACACGACTGGCCGCTTCACGTGTCCGACGGTGGTCTTCGGTTTCACCCTCCTCTAGGTCCTCGGGGTAGAAGGTCTCGGCCAGTAGCAAAGCCGATTCCTGCGCACTCAGTGGTACTCCATCCTTCACTAACGGCAGGTCTTCCTGTCTTTTGGCGGTTCGTCCTATGACCCTATAGATCCCTTCCCACATACCTTCCCTATCCTGTCTTCCGCAGAACCCCTTCCATCCTTCTGTCTGTGCCTTCATAGCCAGCGACTCATAATTCCTTTTTGCTTGCAGGTACTCATCGATGACTTTTTGTCTTCGGACTCTTGCAGCGCATCGGATGCGGCGTCTTCGGGTGTTCACCTCCGACATCAACTCAGCGAGCTCTTTGGACCACCACGGAATGGTGAGTTGGTTATTGTTACTAATTTTGACCAAAGTTTCTTCACACGTTTCTTTAATTTTGTCTACATATTTATTTACATACTGTTCTAGATTAATGCTGTTATTAATTTTACCTATTTCTGTTGAATTTAAATTTGCATCAGCGTTTAATTGGGCCAATTTCGAATGAAATTGGCTCCAATTTGCTTTTTTCGTGTTGTATACTCTGGTCGTCCTGTTTATACTGATTCCTTTTGATTTCTTGAGGTTAATTTTGAAAACAATACCGTTATGGTCCGAGCTCGTGAGTCCTTCCTCGACCCGCCAGTCCTCCACCAAGTCCAGCAAGTCCGTTGAACAGGCTGTTACGTCAACGAAGCTGCTGTACAGGGTGTTACCTCTGACGGTGTCGAAGGTCGGTGTGTTGCCGACGTTGAGTACCTGCAGGCACATATCTTCCAGGGTTCCCGACATATCTTCGCCCTTAGTATCGGTTACCAGGCTGCCCCACCAGGTGCTCTTAGCGTTGGCGTCGCCGCCGATAAGAATCCTCGCGGGGCCTATTTCCTCACGAATCTGCATGAGTTGCTCCAGGTATGGCTGTATGGGCTGGTCTGGTTCAAAGTAGAAGGAGACTACTGCGATTTCCCATGCGCTGGTACGGATCCTCACCACCACGATGTTATTGGTGGTGAGTTTCGGACACTGTGTCACGTCCAAGTCGTGATCAAAGACAACTATTGCCGCCTTCACAGTTCCACTTCCTGGTTCAGCGCACTGGTAGACTCTCGCTCCCCGGTAGTCCCGCATCCTCTTAACCCCACCCACATACGGCTCCTGGAGCAATGCGAAAGCAACCCTCCGCTCACTAGCCACAAGCATGAGTTCTTGGGTTGCAAGGTTCTTCCTCTGCAGATTCGCTTGGATTACCTGGTAATTCTGACTGGCGCTCTGGTGCGTTCGAGAAACCCTGGATGAGTCACTCCCTGTTTCCGCCGGCTTGCCCTTAGCAATACGCCACCGACAGTCGCGCCAATGCGTCCCACTTCACGCGGACTGGGCACTCGCTGTCGAAGGCGTTGTGCTCGGTCTTCCCCAGCTTTGCGGAAACACAGTTCCTGCACTTTGGTGCCTCTGCTGCCAGCCGCGAGGGGCAGTCGACCCTCAGATGGGGATCGCCACAGTGTGTGCAGAGGTCGGCGGGTTCCGTGCACAGTTTACGGCCATGGCCGAAGCGTAAGCAGCGAGTGCACTGAATCAGTGGTGACTGGTCCATTACACGCACCCGCTGCAGGTCTATGTGCACCCGCCCAGCATAAGTTAGCCTCTGCCACACACAAGGAGACACCTGCAGGATGACGTGGCACATGTGGGGGTTCCTCGTCCTGCGACGGTACTTCACCCCCAACCTCAGGTCATCCGCAGGTACGTCCCCTATCAGGTGGCTGTTCTGACGCTTTAGTGCGTCGATGACCTCCTCATCCGAGTGGCACGAGAGGACGTCCTTGGCGATGATGAGAGGATCCTTATTCTTCACCTCTTCAACATTTAGATTTCCAGCCTTCTTAATCCTCTCTGCCACCCGAGTAAGTTCCTCCCTGGTCCTGAAGCCAACAACCACCTTCTGGTCCCTCGCCTTTCGCAGCCTCTCAACTCTGGTTCCCTCGTTCCTGGCATCGACCGCCGTCCTGAGCTTCTCAAGAACCTCTTCCCCGGTGTCCTGGTCATTAACTGATGACACGACCATCGAGTGAAGAGGCTCCTGGACTTGCTGCTTCGGGACGGCGGCCATTTCCGCGAACGAAGGGCCTTGGCCCGCGACAAAGCGAGGTGCCTGCTGTAAGTGCTCCGACAGAGCCCGCGTATGCAGCTGGCATTCCTCCAGCGCATTTTTATGCTGCTGGAGGTTCTCCATAAGCTGCTTCATGAGCTCTGTCGGGGCACCCGAGGCCGGCGTCAGGTCCTGAGGGACCTCCTCAGTTTCGACTGCCTCTCCGGAGCTCTTCCTCCTCTCAATCTCTCCCTCCTTGACGAGCTGGTACAGTCTTTCGACTGCTTTCGTGAGTTTTTCTTTTATCTCCCGTTTAAGGTTCCGAGAGCAGTCGAGCTGTAATTTTGCACTGGAGAGACACGCCTTTGCCTCCGTGGTTCTATTAAGGTACTTCACGGGTGGCTCTTCTCGAGGCGAGCTCTCCAGGGCTCTCACAGGCTGCGCTTTTGGCAGCTTTGCCTGCTGTGAGCTCGTATTTTTTGAGTTGATTTTGGGGGGAGTGGACACGAGTGTCTTCTTAGGGGGAGTGGTAGCGGGTGTGGTTTTTTGGGGTGATGGGGTTTTACGGGGTTGTCCCGATTTGTGTTTCTCCGCTTCCCACTCGCCAATACTGCGCCGCACTGAAGGGCCCGCCTGTACTGGGCATGCCCCCTCCCCTTCCAATCTCTCCTCCACAGCCTTCGTCACGGGAGTCCTGAATCCAAACATCTCTGAGAGATACTGAGACTGAGTACGACACTATTTATGGGAGGACACGTTAATTTACGTTAAAAAGTACTGGATCCCTGTAAAGGGGGGATTCAGACCATAAAAGATAATAATAATAAAGTAAAAAATGATAAGTCCCGAATTGGGGCTTTGTCTTGATACAATAAAATGCTACAGCACGACAAAAGACCTATTAAGTGCTGCAGGACCAAATAACAAAACAAAAAGTTTTGGTCAAAAAACCGTCAAAAGTCTAATTCTTAATCCTAAAACTTAATCACTAAACTAATCTATGTACTTAACTAAGTCCACGGTTGATCTTCGCTGCTCCGGCGCCGTCCGAATGCTTCCAGGGGGTGCCGATTTCAAGCGGTGGTGTTGCTTGACAGTGAGCCAATATTGGGTTGTAGGGCTGATGTTTTCCCCCTGGGAAGGTAAAATTTTGATCCTGAGGAGCTGGTGGTCGTCTTTGAGCGTTATTTATATATTTCCCACTGTCACTTAGTCGAGATGACTCTCAAGATGATATTGACGATTTAAAAAATTTTCCGATCCCTTCTTGTATACCTTCCTATATACTACAGGGTGGGTGGGCCGGAATTTTTTATTTGAGCCAGACGCGCGATCGAGGTGTCCAGAGACGCGGCTTCGCGCGGGCTAGCTGAACAAGAAATAAAACAAACTGTGTGCCAAAGAAATTTTTGAAGTTTTGGTCAAAAAACCAGTTTTCGACGCAAAATTTTTGGTTTTCTTCCCCCAACCAGGACTCCGGGACACGGAACGCGGACCAGAGCACAGGAATGGTGGGTTAGAACTATTGCGACTATGACTATTGCAAAAAATTTTAGGAAAATCACTAAAATCTCTCAGTTTGATATACTGGGCATTCTGTTAATATGTGTGCGATCGACTCCGCTTTATCCGGCTCGCAGATGCACGCTGGGCTCTCCTTACATTTGAAACGGTGCAAATATTCGGAGAACCCACCGTGCCCCGTCAAGACTTGCGTCAATATGCCAGCCGGTTTTAACTTAAGGACAATTTTGTGCGCGTCGATCGCATCGGGAAAGAAAATTTTCGTTACTGAGGCTGTTTCGCCGTTCTGATACCTCCGGTTCCATTCGTCGAGCGACCCCATACGGATGTGTGCTCTACGCGGACCACTCCCTGCTGGAGCTGGAACGAATGGCGGAGGAGGACGAGGAGGAAATTTTGGAAGTTGCCTCAAAGTCCTCAAACTTGAAGGGGACCTTCCAAAAGGCCCTCAAATGTCGGGCCGCGAGCTTGCACGGTGTGGTCACGGAGCTGGTCCAGCGGAAGGCCACTGACGAGACACGGCAACTGCAGGCGAGGGTGGATCGCCTGCAGGTGGAAGTCAGTGAGCTTCATCGCAAGCTGGCTGAAACCACGGCCCAGCCGCAGCAGGCCCCCGCCGAGACGACGAAGTCGTCTAAGAAGACGAGTCCTGCGGCAGGGGGCCCCTCCTCCAACTCCAACCTTGAGGACATAATCCGCAAGGTGGTAATGGAGGAGCGGGCCTTCACGCGAGCCTGCCTGGCAGGAATAGAGGACCGGCTCCTGCCGGTAAAGTGCCTCCGACCGCCGCTTGCGGCGGATAAGGGGCGCTCCGAGCCGGGGCCGTCCTCCTCATCCCAGGTCCAGGAGGACGCCCTTCTCCCCTCGACCACCCCGTCCAATGAGTGGACGGAAGTGGTCCGCAAGGGGAGGGGCAAAAAGTCGGCGTCAGCCGTCCCTGCCGTCCCCGCCACCACCGCTCCCAGCCAGTCGCAGACAACCGGCAAGGGAAAGGGGAAGGGCAAAAAGTCGGCGTCAGCCGTCCCTGCCGTCCCCGCCACCACCGCTCCCAGCCAGTCGCAGACAACCGGCAAGGGAAAGGGGAAGGGAAGAGGGAAAAGGAGGCAGCTACCTGCAAGAGGTCATCGCAGATTCGGCCAAGGTGGCCCGACCGGTCAAGTCGGCGGCCATAGAGGTGACGGACCTCGATGACTCCGTCACCAAAGAGGGCATGAGGGGTCCACATGAAGGGCAATCGTCGGCAGAGGACTGGTCGTTAAGGCTGTGCCGGTTTCCCAGTCCCCTGCCACTAGGACGAAGCGGGAATGCCGCTGGGTCGTTTTAGTGGGTATACCGGTCTCAGACCGGGGAGTCCCACACTACCCTTCCATCCCCCGATGGGAGGGTGTGCGTTATGCATTTTTTCCCAGCGTCAACAAAAAAAAAAAAAAAAAAAAAAAAAAAAGGTTAGCCGTCGTCGGCCAGTCACACCCTCGACCCATTTTGCTTCTCGGTGACCTCAACGCCAAGTCTGCGGCGTGGGGTTCCCCGGTCACGGACCCGAGAGGCGAAGTGCTAGAGGAGTGGGCCATTACGACGGGCCTGGCCGTCTTAAATCGGGGTTCGGCCTTCACGTGTGTACGGCAGCAGGGCGGGTCCATAGTGGACGTCTCGTTCGCTAGTCCTGCAGTCGTGCACCGTGTCCGTGATTGGCACGTTGAAGTGGAGGTGGAGACGCTATCGGATCACCGATACATCCGCTTCGACGTCTCCACCCAGACCGCTGGAGATCGTCGCCAATCGGGGCCCCGAAGAGACGGCCCGCGTTGGGCGCTGAAACGCCTCGACGGGGAGGCTCTCGAAGAAGCCGCCATAGTCCAAGCCTGGATTCGGGAGTCGGCTACCATTGATCCCGTCGACGTCGAACAGGAGGCGCAGTGGTTTTGCGATGCGATGACGCAGATCTGCGACGCATGCATGCCACGCGTCTCCTGTCTGTCCGCACGGCGCCGCTTGTACTGGTGGTCCGTCGAGATCGAGCGACTGCGCGTCGAATGCGCAGTCGCCAGACGCCCGTACACGCGATGCCGTAGAAGACGTCCACGGGTTCCTCACGAAGAAGCCGCGCTGTATGAGGTGTACCGCGCGGCGAAGCTGGCTTTGTGGCTGGCCATCGGCGAGTCAAAGACGCGCTCCAGAGAGGAAATGCTGGCGAGCCTAGACGGGGATCCGTTTGGGCGCCCTTACCGGTCGGTCCGAGGGAAACTTCGGCCGTGGGCGCCCCCGCTAACGGAAGGTCTAGAGCCCCAGTTTCTGGAGCGAGTGGTCTCGGCCCTCTTCCCTGAGAGGGCCGAGTACGAACCACCGCCGATGGTTCTGCACACAGCTGCAGAGCCGGCTGAGGAAGGAAGCGAAACCATCCCAGAGGTGACACAGGCGGAGATGGGCGCGGCCGTATTGCGGCTCCGGGCCAAAAACACCGCTCCGGGGCCCGATGGAGTGCATGGCCGCGCTCTGGTCCTCGCTATGAAGGAGCTGGAGCCCCCACTGAGAGGACTCTTCTCGGCATGCCTTGAGCAGGGCCAGTTCCCTACCCGGTGGAAGACTGGTCGACTGGTCTTGCTCAAGAAGGCGGGGCGCCCGGCGGACTCGTCGTCCGCTTATCGGCCCATAGTGCTGCTGGACGAGGCGGGCAAGATGCTCGAGCGCATTATCGCAGACCGCCTCGTCAGCCACTTGAGTACAGAGGGGCCGAACCTGGACGACAGCCAGTTTGGGTTCCGCCGTGGGCGCTCCACAATTGATGCCATCATGAGGGTAAGAGTCCTGGCGGAGGAAGCAGTGTCTCGGGGCGGGGTGGTGCTGGCGGTGTCCTTGGACATCTCCAACGCCTTTAATAGCCTGCCCTGGGGTTGCATTAGGGAGGCCCTGCGCTATCACCGGGTGCCTCTCTACCTCCGCAACATTGTGGGGGCTTATCTGTCGGGAAGGTGTGTCACCTTTGCGATTGAGAAGGCGGACGCAGCGTCAGATTCTGGCACTGCGTCATTGAAGACGGGAGCAGTTGCTCCAACAGAACCCCTCGTGGTTCTGGAGAGGGTGAGTGTGTTGCCGAAGTCCGGCGACTCACCACAATTTGTTGCGGCCGGTCCCTCCAAGTTTTGGGGGAAGCGACCGCGCTTTGAGTCGGACGCGTTGTCGGCGGGTCTTTCCTCATATTGAACCTGCCGGCCGCCAAGGTGCCGACTGCAAGGAGGGGCAGAGGTCGCGGGTCACCTTCCGGAGCCAACACTTCGGGGGCAGAGGCACGTGACACGCGGGGCCGCTACCTGAAGCGCCCCGATACGCCGATGGCCAGCGGAGTAAGTGACTCTGACGGGGCCATGCACGTGGAGCAGGGCGATTCCGCGGCCTCCATCGGATTGGTGAGCACCAAGGCGGAGCTCAACGCCGCCAGGCGAGAGGGCCGGAAGGCCGCTGCGACTGATGAGGTCGCTGAGATGGCTCGGCTGGCAAGGGAGCGGCGGTTGCAGACCGTCGCAGGCCCTGAGGGACTGACGGCTGAGGTTCTCAGCCGCCAGGTTTTGGATGGCGTGGACGTCGTCCTGAAGGTTGCCACAAAATCGGGCAACCTGAAGGGCACGTTTACGCGGGCCCTTAAGGAGGCGGCGGAGGGAATCAGGGAGGCTGTGGAAGTCCTCCTTGATCGGACGACCTCGGAAGAGACGGTGAAGCTCCAAGAGGAGAATCACCGTCTCCATACGAAAATGGAGGAGCTCCAGCGGGAGGTCAGCGCCCTGAGGGCGGACTTCAGCCGGCAGCAGGGTGTGACTTCGGACAGTCGCGCTCTGCCACAGAACGGGTCTTTGGGGGAAGACCAGTTCAACCGGCTGTTGACCATTATGACCGCCCGCTTTGACAGCCTAGAACCGAGGCTCAACCCCCCCGTTAATGTCCGTCCACCGCTGGCAGCGGACAAGCGGAAGAAGGCGTTGGAGCCCGCTCCAACAGTGGCTGGGCCTACGTGGGCACAGGTGGCTAAAGTGCCACCTGCACCAAAAACTCCCACGCAAACCCCCAAAAAACCCACGGAGGGGGCCAAGAAACCCGGAAAGGGGACGGGAAAGCCCACTGAGGGGAGCAGCTCGTCCCCCAAAGAGGGTGACTGGATAACGGCCGAAAGCCGAAAAAAGAGAAGGAAGAGGGGCCGCAAGGCCAAGGCCGCGCCGGGCTCCGGGGGGCACACCGCCAGGGGTGGCCAGAGTGCCCCGAAAATCCGCGTCCCTCGCTCAGAGGCTGTAGTGGTCACGCTGCAGCCCGAAGCCAAAGAGAGGGGGGTCACCTACCAGAAGGTACTGGCGGAGGCGAAGGGGAAACTGGTCTTCGCTGACTTTGGCACCCCGGACGGCTTCCGTTTCAGGACGGCAGCCACGGGGGCCAAAATGTTCGAGTTGGCGGGGACCAGCAGTACTGAGAGGGCGGACGCTCTAGCTGCGAAGCTGAGGGACGTCCTCAACCCCGAAGAGGCGCGGGTGTCCAGGCCCATGAAGACCGCTGAGGTGCGCGTCGATGGGCTGGACGACTCAGTGACCCCGGAGGAGGTGGTGGCGGCCATAGCACGAAGTGGCGGATGCTCGCCCGAAAATGTGCGGGCGGGTAGTATCCGCGTAAATAATGGCGGGCTTGGCACCATCTGGGTGCAGTGTCCAGTTCTTGCGGCGAAGCAGGTTGCTGACGCGGGACGTCTGCTGGTTGGTTGGGTGTCAGCTAGAGTGAAACTCTTGGCACCCAGGGCCATGCAGTGTTACCGGTGCCTGGAGAAAGGGCACGTCCGGGCACTGTGCACCTGCGACACAGACCGCAGCGACTTATGTTATCGCTGCGGTCAGTCTGGCCATAAGGCGTCCCAGTGCTCTGCGGAGCCAAACTGCAGTTTGTGTGCAGCTGCAGGAAAGTCCGCGGGGCACAGAGTAGGCGGTAAAGCCTGCGGCGCGCCCAGAAAGCGCAGCAAGCGATGGGCCAAGGCTGCAGGGGACGCACCCCCCCCGCAACCCAGCACCTCTTCGGCCGACTCCCGGCCTGTGGTGGGACGGAGCGCCGAGGAAATGGAGTGCCAGTGATGGCAGACTACCATTTCCTCCAGGCGAACATCAACCACTGCACCAGAGCTCAGGATCTCCTGCTCCAGAGCATGGCGCAGTGGTCGATAAATGTGGCGGTGGTAGCTGAGCCGTATCTCATCCCCCCCCGGGATAACTGGGCAGGGGATCTAGACGGCCTAGTGGCCATCATCGGCGCGACTCTCGTCGACGTATCCCGTGGTCACGGTTGGGTTGCGGCCCTTGTGAACGGGATCGTCACGATTGGGGCGTATTTTTCGCCCAACAGGAGTCTCGCCGACTTCGAGAGTTTCCTCGTCGAGTTGGGAGCCGTCGTCGGCCAGTCTCACCCTCGACCCATTTTGCTTCTCGGTGACCTCAACGCCAAGTCTGCGGCGTGGGGTTCCCCGGTCACGGACCCGAGAGGCGAAGTGCTAGAGGAGTGGGCCATTACGACGGGCCTGGCTGTCTTAAATCGGGGTTCAGCCTACACGTGTGTACGGCAGCGGGGCGGGTCGATAGTGGACGTCTCGTTCGCTAGTCCCGCTGTCGTGCACCGAGTCCGTGATTGGCACGTTGAGGTGGAGGTGGAGACGCTATCGGATCACCGATACATCCGCTTCGACGTCTCCACCCAGACCACTGGAGGACGTAGCCAATCGGGGCCCCGAAGAGACGGCCCGCGTTGGGCGCTGAAACGCCTCGACGGGGAAGCTCTCGAAGAAGCCGCCATAGTTCAGGCCTGGATCCGGGAGTCGGCCACCGTCGGTCCCGTCGACGTCGAACTGGAGGCGCAGTGGTTTGGCGATGCGATGACGCAGATCTGCGACGCATGCATGCCACGCGTCTCCTCTCTGTCCGCACGGCGCCGCTTGTACTGGTGGTCTGTCGAGATCGGGCGACTGCGCGTCGAATGCGCAGACGCCAGACGCCCGTACACGCGGTGCCGGAGAAGACGTCCACGGGTTCCTGAGGAAGAAGCCGCGCTGTATGAGGTGTACCGCGCGGCGAAGCTGGCTCTGTGGCTGGCCATCGGCGAGTCGAAGACACGCTCCAGGGAGGAAATGCTGGCGAGCTTAGACGGGGATCCGTTTGGGCGCCCTTACCGGTCGGTCCGAGGGAAACTTCGACCGTGGGCGCCCCCGCTAACGGAAAGTCTCGAGCCGCAGTTCCTGGAGCGAGTGGTCTCGGCCCTCTTCCCTGAGAGAGCTGAGTATGAGCCACCGCCGATGGTTCTGCACACAGCTGCAGAGCCAGAAGATGACAGCGAAACCATCCCAGCGGTGACACAGGCAGAGATGGGCGCGGCCGTATTGCGGCTCCGGGCTAAAAACACTGCTCCGGGGCCCGATGGAGTGCCTGGCCGCGCTCTGGTCCTCGCCTTGAAGGAGCTGGAGCCCCCACTGAGAGGACTCTTCTCGGCATGCCTTGAGCAGGGCCAGTTCCCTACCCGGTGGAAGACTGGTCGACTGGTCTTGCTCAAGAAGGCGGGGCGCCCGGCGGACTCGTCGTCCGCTTATCGGCCCATAGTGCTGCTGGACGAGGCGGGCAAGATGATGGAGCGAATAATCGCAGACCGCCTCGTCAGCCACTTGTGTACAGAGGGGCCGAACCTGGACGTCAGCCAGTTTGGGTTCCGCCGTGGGCGCTCCACCATTGACGCCATAATGAGGGTGAGAGTCCTGGCGGAGGAAGCAGTGTCTCGGGGCGGGGTGGTGCTGGCGGTGTCCTTGGACATCTCCAACGCCTTCAACACTCTGCCCTGGGGTTGCATTAGGGAGGCCCTGCGCTACCACCGGGTGCCTCTCTACCTCCGCAACATTGTGGGGGCTTATCTGTCGGGAAGGTGTGTCACCTACATGGGACGTGACGGCGATGGCCGTCGCGAGATGTCGTGCGGTGTTCCACAGGGGTCGGTTCTGGGCCCTCCCTTGTGGAACATCGGTTACGACTGGGTTTTGCGGTGCGAGCTTCCACCGGGAGTGAACCTGACGTGTTATGCGGACGACACGCTGGTCATTGCCCGGGGGAGCTCGTACAGGGAAGCAGCGTTGCTGGCAACGGCTGCGGTCTCGCAGGTGGTGAGCCGCATACGACGCCTGGGCCTGGAGGTGGCCCTCAACAAGTCGGAGGCCATTGCGTTTCATGGCCCCCGACGGGCGCCGCCGCTGGGATCACACATAGTGGTCGGGGGGGCCCGGATCGCTGTCGAGTCAACCATGAAGTACCTGGGATTGGTGCTCGACAGCCGTTGGGACTTCGGACCCCACTTTCAGCGGCTGGTGCCCAAGTTGATGGGCGCGGCGGGCGCGCTGTCAACGCTGCTTCCCAATTTGGGGGGCCCGAGCTCCGCCTGTAGGCGGTTGTACGTGGGGATCGTGCGATCCATGGCCCTTTACGGGGCCCCAGTATGGGCGACGGACCTGACGGCCCGCACTATCGCAGTTCTGCGCAAACCGCAGAGAGCGATGGCCGTCAGGGTCATACGGGGATATCGCACGATCTCCTACGAGGCGGCTTGTGTACTGGCCGGATCCCCGCCGTGGGACCTGGAGGCGAAAGCCCTCGCGACGCTACATCAGTGGCGCGAGGACGCCAAGGATCGGGGCGAAAGGCTGGTGCAGCGACAGATCACGCTGCACCGGTCTCAGCTCCGACAGGTCATGGTGGCGGAATGGCGGAGGAGGCTTGACCATCCCTCCGCCGGCCTCGACACAATCGAGGCGATCCGGCCAGTACTCGACGACTGGCTCGGGAGGAAGCACGGCTCCCTGACGTTTCGGGCGACGCAGGTGCTCTCGGGGCATGGTTGCTTCGGGAAGTACCTGTGTCGCATAAGCAGGGAGCCGGACGCTCGGTGCCATCACTGCGTCCAGTGTCCGGAGGATACGGCGCGGCATACGCTGGCAGAATGTCCCGCGTGGGACGAGCCGCGCCGTGCCCTCGTGACAGAGGTAGGAGCAGACCTGTCGCTGCCGACCGTTGCTCGCGCGATTGTCGGTGGCACAGAGTCCTGGGACGCGGTGGTGTCCTTCTGCGAAACCGTCATGTCGCAGAAGGAAGCTGCGGAGAGGGAGAGGGAGATTTTAAGTTCCTTCCCATCCCGCAGCAGACGCACCGGGCGTCGGCAGAGGGCGGATAACGCCCTCTTCCGGCCCCCCTAAACAGGTCCAGGGGCGACGGATTCGGGGACATCCGTCGCCCCCCATCATAATGGACCCGAGACGGCGGCGCGTAGTGTTCCACGCGCGCCTCTCACAGACGTAACGGGGGGAGCACACCTCACTCCCCCCAGGGACGAGGCCCGCACTGGTCGAGCGGGCCGGCACTAGTCCGGGGCAGCGGAAGTCACATTCGTTCCCGCTGCCCCCAGACGCAAGTGTGCGAGGGAACACCGGGGTGGTTTTTAGTCAGTTGGAGCCTGACAGACCCCTCCGCCCTCCCCAGGCGGAGGACATCCGTTTCCGGATTTTCCACCTCGCAACAAAAAAAAAAAAAAAAAGGTTAGGTTAGGTTAGGTTAGGTTAGGTTAGGTTCCATGGCCCTTTACGGGGCCCCAGTATGGGCGACGGACCTGACGGCCCGCACTATCGCAGTTCTGCGCAAACCGCAGAGAGCGATGGCCGTCAGGGTCATACGGGGATATCGCACGATCTCCTACGAGGCGGCTTGTGTACTGGCCGGATCCCCGCCGTGGGACCTGGAGGCGAAAGCCCTCGCGACGCTACATCAGTGGCGCGAGGACGCCAAGGATCGGGGCGAAAGGCTGGTGCAGCGACAGATCACGCTGCACCGGTCTCAGCTCCGACAGGTCATGGTGGCGGAATGGCGGAGGAGGCTTGACCATCCCTCCGCCGGCCTCGACACAATCGAGGCGATCCGGCCAGTACTCGACGACTGGCTCGAGAGGAAGCACGGCTCCCTGACGTTTCGGGCGACGCAGGTGCTCTCGGGGCATGGTTGCTTCGGGAAGTACCTGTGTCGCATAAGCAGGGAGCCGGACGCTCGGTGCCATCACTGCGTCCAGTGTCCGGAGGATACGGCGCGGCATACGCTGGCAGAATGTCCCGCGTGGGACGAGCCGCGCCGTGCCCTCGTGTCAGAGATAGGTGGAGACCTGTCGCTGCCGACCGTTGCTCACGCGATGGTCGACAGCACAGAGTCCTGGGACGCGGTGGTGTCCTTCTGCGAAACCGTCTTGTCGCAGAAGGAAGCTGCGGAGAGGGAGAGGGAGATCTCGAGTGCCTTCCCATCCCGCAGCAGACGCACCGGGCGTCGGCAGAGGGCGGATAACGCCCTCTTCCGGCCCCCCTAAACAGGTCCAGGGGCGACGGATTCGGGGACATCCGTCGCCCCCCATATCACTGGACCCGAGACGGTGGCGCGTAGTGTTCCACGCGCGCCTCTCACAGACGTAACGGGGGGAGCACACCTCACTCCCCCCAGGGACGAGGCCCGCACTGGTCGAGCGGGCCGGCACTAGTCCGGGGCAGCGGAAGTCACATTCGTTCCCGCTGCCCCCAGACGCAAGTGTGCGAGGGAACACCGGGGTGGTTTTTAGTCAGTTGGAGCCTGACAGACCCCTCCGCCCTCCCCAGGCGGAGGACATCCGTTTCCGGATTTTCCACCTCGCAACAAAAAAAAAAAAAAAAGGTTAGGTTAGGTTAGGTTAGGTTAGGTTAGGTTAGGTTCGAGGACGCCAAGGATCGGGGCGAAAGGCTGGTGCAGCGACAGATCACGCTGCACCGGTCTCAGCTCCGACAGGTCATGGTGGCGGAATGGCGGGGGAGGCTTGACCATCCCTCCGCCGGCCTCGACACAATCGAGGCGATCCGGCCAGTACTCGACGACTGGCTCGGGAGGAAGCACGGCTCCCTGACGTTTCGGGCGACGCAGGTGCTCTCGGGGCACGGTTGCTTTGGGAAGTACCTGTGTCGCATAAGCAGGGAGCCGGACGCTCGGTGCCATCACTGCGTCCAGTGTCCGGAGGATACGGCGCGGCATACGCTGGCAGAATGTCCCGCGTGGGACGAGCCGCGCCGTGCCCTCGTCACAGAGATAGGTGGAAACCTGTCGCTGCCGACCGTTGCGCGCGCGATGGTCGGTGGCACAGAGTCCTGGGACGCGGTGGTGTCCTTCTGCGAAACCGTCATGTCGCAGAAGGAAGCTGCGGAGAGGGAAAGGGAGATTTCAAGTTCCTTCCCATCCCGCAGCAGACGCACCGGGCGTCGGCAGAGGGCGGATAACGCCCTCTTCCGGCCCCCCTAAACAGGTCCAGGGGCGACGGATTCGGGGACATCCGTCGCCCCCCATATCACTGGACCCGAGACGGTGGCGCGTAGTGTTCCACGCGCGCCTCTCACAGACGTAACGGGGGGAGCACACCTCACTCCCCCCAGGGACGAGGCCCGCACTGGTCGAGCGGGCCGGCACTAGTCCGGGGCAGCGGAAGTCACATTCGTTCCCGCTGCCCCCAGACGCAAGTGTGCGAGGGAACACCGGGGTGGTTTTTAGTCAGTTGGAGCCTGACAGACCCCTCCGCCCTCCCCAGGCGGAGGACATCCGTTTCCGGATTTTCCACCTCGCAACAAAAAAAAAAAAAAAAAAAAGGTTAGGTTAGGTTAGGTTAGGTTTCATGAGGGTAAGAGTCCTGGCGGAGGAAGCAGTGTCTCGGGGCGGGGTGGTGCTGGCGGTGTCCTTGGACATCTCCAACGCCTTTAATAGCCTGCCCTGGGGTTGCATTAGGGAGGCCCTGCGCTATCACCGGGTGCCTCTCTACCTCCGCAACATCGTGGGGGCTTATTTGTCGGGAAGGTGTGTCACCTATATGGGACGCGACGGCGTAGGCCGTCGTGAGATGTCGTGCGGTGTTCCACAGGGGTCGGTTCTGGGCCCTCCCTTGTGGAACATCGGTTACGACTGGGTTTTGCGGTGCGAGCTTCCACCGGGTGCGAACCTGACGTGTTATGCGGACGACACGCTGGTCATTGCCCGGGGGAGCTCGTACAGGGAAGCAGCGTTGCTGGCTACGGCTGCGGTGTCACAGGTGGTGAGCCGCATCCGGCGCCTGGGCCTGGAGGTGGCTCTCAACAAGTCGGAGGCCATTGCGTTTCATGGCCCCCGACGGGCGCCGCCGCTGGGATCACACATAGTGGTCGGGGGGGCCCGGATAGCTGTCGAGTCAACCATGAAGTACCTTGGATTGGTGCTCGACAGCCGTTGGGACTTCGGCCCCCATTTTCAGCGGCTGGTGCCCAAGTTGATGGGCGCGGCGGGCGCGCTGTCAACACTGCTTCCCAATTTGGGGGGCCCGAGCACCGCCTGTAGACGTTTGTACGTGGGGATCGTGCGATCCATGGCCCTTTACGGGGCCCCAGTATGGGCGACGGACCTGACGGCCCGCACTATCGCAGTACTGCGCAAACCGCAGAGAGCGATGGCCGTCAGGGTCATACGGGGATATCGCACGATCTCCTACGAGGCGGCTTGTGTACTGGCCGGATCCCCGCCGTGGGACCTGGAGGCGAAAGCCCTCGCGACGCTTCACAAGTGCCGCGAGGACGCCAAGGATCGGGGCGAAAGGCTGGTGCAGCGTCAGATCACGCTGCACCGGTCTCAGCTCCGACAGGTCATGGTGGCGGAATGGCGGGGGAGGCTTGACCATCCCTCCGCCGGCCTCGACACAATCGAGGCGATCCGGCCAGTACTCGACGACTGGCTCGGGAGGAAGCACGGCTCCCTGACGTTTCGGGCGACGCAGGTGCTCTCGGGGCATGGTTGCTTCGGGAAGTACCTGTGTCGCATAAGCAGGGAGCCGGACGCTCGGTGCCATCACTGCGTCCATTGTCCGGAGGATACGGCGCGGCATACGCTGGCAGAATGTCCCGCGTGGGACGAGCCGCGCCGTGCCCTCGTCACAGAGATAGGTGGAGACCTGTCGCTGCCGACCGTTGCTCACGCGATGGTCGACAGCACAGAGTCCTGGGACGCGGTGGTGTCCTTCTGCGAAACCGTCATGTCGCAGAAGGAAGCTGCGGAGAGGGAGAGGGAGATCTCGAGTTCCTTCCCATCCCGCAGCAGACGCACCGGGCGTCGGCAGAGGGCGGATAACGCCCTCTTCCGGCCCCCCTAAACAGGTCCAGGGGCGACGAATTCGGGGACATCCGTCGCCCCCCATATCACTGGACCCGAGACGGCGGCGCGTAGTGTTCCACGCGCGCCTCTCACAGACGTAACGGGGGAGTACACCTCACTCCCCCCAGGGACGAGGCCCGCACTGGTTGAGCGGGCCGGCACTAGTCCGGGGCAGCGGAAGTCACATTCGTTCCCGCTGCCCCCAGACGCAAGTGTGCGAGGGAACACCGGGGTGGTTTTTAGTCAGTTGGAGCCTGACAGACCCCTCCGCCCTCCCCAGGCGGAGGACATCCGTTTCCGGATTTTCCACCTCGCAACAAAAAAAAAAAAAAAAAAAAAGGTTAGGTTAGGTTAGGTTAGGTTAGGTTAGGTTAGGTTAGGTTCCGATGGAGTGCCTGGCCGCGCTCTGGTCCTCGCCCTGAAGGAGCTGGGGCCCCCACTGAGAGGACTCTTCTCGGCATGCCTTGAGCAGGGCCAGTTCCCTACCCGGTGGAAGACTGGTCGACTGGTCTTGCTCAGGAAGGCAGGGCGCCCGGCGGACTCGTCGTCCGCTTATCGGCCCATAGTGCTGCTGGACGAGGCGGGCAAGATGATGGAGCGAATAATCGCAGACCGCCTCGTCAGCCACTTGTGTACAGAGGGGCCGAACCTGGACGACAGCCAGTATGGGTTCCGTCGTGGGCGCTCCACCATCGACGCCATAATGAGGGTGAGAGTCCTGGCGGAGGAAGCAGTGTCTCGGGGCGGGGTGGTGCTGGCGGTGTCCTTGGACATCTCCAACGCCTTCAACACTCTGCCCTGGGGTTGCATTAGGGAGGCCCTGCGCTACCACCGGGTGCCTCTCTACCTCCGCAACATTGTGGGGGCTTATCTGTCGGGAAGGTGTGTCACCTACATGGGACGCGACGGCGATGGCCGTCGCGAGATGTCGTGCGGTGTTCCACAGGGGTCGGTTCTGGGCCCTCCCTTGTGGAACATCGGTTACGACTGGGTTTTGCGGTGCGAGCTTCCACCGGGAGTGAACCTGACGTGTTATGCGGACGACACGCTGGTCATTGCCCGGGGGAGCTCGTACAGGGAAGCAGCGTTGCTGGCTACGGCTGCGGTGTCACAGGTGGTGAGCCGCATCCGGCGCCTGGGCCTGGAGGTGGCTCTCAACAAGTCGGAGGCCATTGCGTTTCATGGCCCCCGACGGGCGCCGCCGCTGGGATCACACATAGTGGTCGGGGGGGCCCGGATAGCTGTCGAGTCAACCATGAAGTACCTTGGATTGGTGCTCGACAGCCGTTGGGACTTCGGCCCCCATTTTCAGCGGCTGGTGCCCAAGTTGATGGGCGCGGCGGGCGCGCTGTCAACGCTGCTTCCCAATTTGGGGGGCCCGAGCACCGCCTGTAGACGTTTGTACGTGGGGATCGTGCGATCCATGGCCCTTTACGGGGCCCCAGTATGGGCGACGGACCTGACGGCCCGCACTATCGCAGTACTGCGCAAACCGCAGAGAGCGATGGCCGTCAGGGTCATACGGGGATATCGCACGATCTCCTACGAGGCGGCTTGTGTACTGGCCGGATCCCCGCCGTGGGACCTGGAGGCGAAAGCCCTCGCGACGCTTCACAAGTGGCGCGAGGACGCCAAGGATCGGGGCGAAAGGCTGGTGCAGCGTCAGATCACGCTGCACCGGTCTCAGCTCCGACAGGTCATGGTGGCGGAATGGCGGGGGAGGCTTGACCATCCCTCCGCCGGCCTCGACACAATCGAGGCGATCCGGCCAGTACTCGACGACTGGCTCGGGAGGAAGCACGGCTCCCTGACGTTTCGGGCGACGCAGGTGCTCTCGGGGCATGGTTGCTTCGGGAAGTACCTGTGTCGCATAAGCAGGGAGCCGGACGCTCGGTGCCATCACTGCGTCCATTGTCCGGAGGATACGGCGCGGCATACGCTGGCAGAATGTCCCGCGTGGGACGAGCCGCGCCGTGCCCTCGTCACAGAGATAGGTGGAGACCTGTCGCTGCCGACCGTTGCTCACGCGATGGTCGACAGCACAGAGTCCTGGGACGCGGTGGTGTCCTTCTGCGAAACCGTCATGTCGCAGAAGGAAGCTGCGGAGAGGGAGAGGGAGATCTCGAGTTCCTTCCCATCCCGCAGCAGACGCACCGGGCGTCGGCAGAGGGCGGATAACGCCCTCTTCCGGCCCCCCTAAACAGGTCCAGGGGCGACGAATTCGGGGACATCCGTCGCCCCCCATATCACTGGACCCGAGACGGCGGCGCGTAGTGTTCCACGCGCGCCTCTCACAGACGTAACGGGGGAGTACACCTCACTCCCCCCAGGGACGAGGCCCGCACTGGTTGAGCGGGCCGGCACTAGTCCGGGGCAGCGGAAGTCACATTCGTTCCCGCTGCCCCCAGACGCAAGTGTGCGAGGGAACACCGGGGTGGTTTTTTTTTTAGTCAGTTGGAGCCTGACAGACCCCTCCGCCCTCCCCAGGCGGAGGACATCCGTTTCCGGATTTTCCACCTCGCAACAAAAAAAAAAAAAAAAAAAAAGGTTAGGTTAGGTTAGGTTGGGGGACCACCCCACAGTGCTTGCGTCCACGTCGCGTCCCCTGGAAACGACCCAGTTTGACCACCGTAACGGAGTGGCAGACTGGGCTCGGCCAAAGTGCACTGTGATTATCGTAGCTCATTTTGCCTTGCGAGTACGAACCTGCGGAGGCTATGCCTAAACCCACGCGGGATGCCTGCGGGCGATATTTTAAACCCAAAGGCCCTTCTCAGGGCCAACCCAAAGGCCCTTCTCAGGGCCAACCCAAAGGCCCTTCTCAGGGCCAACCCAAAGGCCCTTCTCAGGGCCAAACCGACGCTTCGGCGTCAGAGGCTAGCCGCGCGCCGTCTGCGGCTAGCTTCGGAAGAACGGACTTGTCGGATTTGTCTGACTCCGACGATGAGTCAATGGTTGGCGTCTCGGATGCAGGCGAGTCGCAGTCGCGAAAGCGGGCCTTCCTGCGGGATGGGTCCGAGGGCTCCTCGGCGTCAGGGTCGACGAGACTTTCAAAGTTTAAAAAGCCGACGACGGCCGCGGCCACCCACGTCGTTGGGCTCGCGGACGCCCAACGTAAGTTGGATCTTGCGCAGCGGGCGCAGCTCCAGCAGGATCTTGAGGAGCGGGTTGCCGCGAGGGAGAGGCGGGCACACGTCACCCGAGCAAAGTCCGGGTACGGTGCGTCCCGTGTGATCTACGCGGACCACTCCCTGCTGGAGCTGGAACAAATGGCGGAGGAGGACGAGGAGGAAATTTTGGAGGTTGCCTCAAAGTCCTCAAATTTGAAGGGGACCTTCCAAAAGGCCCTCAAATGTCGGGCTGCGAGCTTGCGCGGTGTGGTCAAGGAGCTGGTCCAGCGGAAGGCCACTGACGAGACACGGCAACTGCAGGCGAGGGTGGATCGCCTGCAGGTGGAAGTCAGTGAGCTTCATCGCAAGCTGGCTGAAGCCACGGCCCGGCCGCAGCAGGCCCCCGCCGAGACGACGAAAACGTCATCGACGCCTTCGACGCCGTCGACGTCTAAGAAGACGAGTCCTGCGGCAGAGGGCCCCTCCTCCAACTCCAACCTTGAGGACATAATCCGCAAGGTGGTAATGGAGGAGCGGGCCTTCACGCGAGCCTGCCTGGCAGGAATAGAGGACCGGCTCCTGCCAGAAAAGCGCCTCCGACCGCCGCTTGCGGCGGATAAGGGGCGCTCCGAGCCGGGGCCGTCTTCCTCATCCCAGGTCCAGGAGGACGCCCTTCTCCCCTTGACTACCCCGTCCAATGAGGGGACGGAAGTGGTCGGGAGGGGGAAGGGCAAAGCCAAAAAGTCGGCGGCTGCCGCCCCAGCCGTCCCAGCTCCCAACCACTCGCAGACGACTGGCAGAGGGGGGGGGAAGCGGGGAGGTAGAGGTAGAGAGAGGGGAAAGGGGCAGCTGGTCTCCCCAAAGGCCGCGGCCGTCGTGGTGGCCCTCACCGCGGAGGCGGCGGAGCAGGACGCCCTTCTCCCCTCGACCACCCCGTCCAATGAGTGGACGGAAGTGGTCGGGAGACGGAAGGGCAAATCCAAAAAGTCGGCGGCTGCCGCCCCAGCCGTCCCCGCTCCCAGCCGGTTGCAGACGACAGGCATAGGGGGGGGGAAGCGGGGAGGTAGAGGTAGAGCGAGGGGAAAGGGGCAGCTAGTCTCCCCAAAAACCGCGGCCGTCGTGGTGACCCTCACCGCGGAGGCAGCGGAGCGAGGGGAGACGTACGCGTCCATTTTGGTGCGGGCGCGTAGCAATGCCGATCCCACTCAACTGGGGATCGGCAGTGTGTCTTGCCGGCGGACCCAAGCCGGGGCTCGATTATTCGAGTTCCCGGGGGCAGAGGGGGGAGCCCGCGCGGACCTCTTTGCAGCTAAGCTGCAGGAGGTCATCGCGGACTCCGCCAAGGTGGCCCGACCGGTAAAGTTGGTGACACTCGAGGTGACGGATCTCGACGATTCCGTCACCAAGGAGGAGGTGGTGGAGGCGGTCGCAGCGTTAGGGGGCTGTGACGTCGCGGCGGTCCAGAGTCGGGACATAAGGCCCGGCCGCGGTGGCATGGGCACCGTCCGCCTTGAGTGCCCGATTCCCGCTGCCAGAGCCGTCCTGGCGAAGGGCCGGCTGACGGTCGGCTTCAGCTCGGGTGCGGTCAGGGCACTCGAGGACCAGCCGCTGAGGTGTTTCCGGTGCTTCGGCATCGGCCACACCCGGGCTCTGTGTCCGTCCGCGGTAGACAGGTCAGACACCTGCTACCGCTGTGGCATGGGGGGCCACCAAACCGCCTCCTGTGAGGTCGCCACGCCGCACTGCTCGGTCTGTGCTGCCAGTGGCTGCCAAGCGGACCACGTGATGAAGGGGAGGAACTGCAATCCTCCCCCTAAGCGTGGCAAAGTACAGGCGCCAACCGGGCCTGTTGCGGCTGCCGGTACCGCCGTTCCTGCGGCGGCTGCGGAGGGGGGTGCGATGTCCGACTGATGGATATAGTCGAACATCGCATCCTTCAGACTAACGCCAACCACTGCAGGGCAGCCCAAGATCTGCTGATGCAGACAATGGCTGAGTGGTTGGTGGACTTGGCGGTGGTCGCCGAGCCTTACTCGGTCCCTGGCCGTTGGCTGGGTGACCGGGATGGCCTGGTGGCGTTGGTGGCGCGGTCTTCCACGGATTCCCCTCCCCTCTCGCTCTTAGAGAGGGGACCGGGATACGTGGCCGCCGCGTGGGGGGGCATGGCCCTGGTCGGGGTCTATTTCTCCCCAAACCGCCCTCTCTCGGACTTTGAGGATTTCCTGGAGGTCCTCACTGCAGTCGTAGGGAGGGCGGCGCCTCGCCAGGTCGTGGTGTTGGGCGACCTGAACGCCAAGTCGGCGGCCTGGGGCAACCCGGCCGTCGGGTGCAACGTCCGGGGACGCGCCGTTGAGTTCTGGGCGGCCTCAAGCGGTATGTCCCTCCTCAACAGGGGGACGGTCCACACGTGTGTGCGGCAACAGGGTGGGTCGGTGGTGGACGTCACGTTCGCCACCCCCGCGCTGGCCGCCCGCGTCGTGAACTGGCGGGTTGAGATGGTGGAGACCTTGTCGGACCACCGATACGTGCGGTTCGACATCTCCACCCAGGGGGGGGGGATGGCCCGCGCTGGGCAATCTCCCTTCCCGCGGTGGGCACTCACCCGCTTGGACCGGGAGGCAGCCAGGGAGGCGGCTTTCCTCCAGGACTGGCTGTCGCCCCCTGTTGAGGTCCTGGACGTGGACGCCGCAGCGGTTCGGATCAGAGGGGCCCTGACCGAGGTGTGCAATTCCAGCATGCCTCGGTCTCGCCGTCCGCCTCCCCGTCGCGCCGTTTATTGGTGGACGGAGGAGCTGGAGGGGCTTCGGACCGCCTGCGTGGCGGCCAGAAGGGCCTACGCGCGCAGTCGGCGGCGCAGCGTCCTAAACCGAGTCCGGGCAGAAGAGGACCGCCTATACGCCTCCTACCGAGAGGCGACGACGGTCCTCAAGTCTGCAATGGGCGCTGCGAGAGACTCGGCGAGGGCCGAGATGCTGGAGGGTCTCGACAGGGATCCCTATGGGAGGCCATACAAGGCGGCGCGGAACCAGCTCCGCCCCTATGGTCCCCCACTGTCGGAGACCCTCGAGCCAGCACTGTTGGATGGGGTGGTCCGGTCCCTGTTTCCGCGCAGGACCGACTTCGCCCCACCAACAATGGATCCCCCGCAAGGGGCGGCTTCGCCGGAGGAGGAGGTCCCCCCGGTGACGGCGGCGGAGATCTACGCGGGGGTACTCAGCCTCCGCGCCAAGAAGACGGCCCCCGGGCCGGACGGCGTCCCCGCACGGGTGGTGGCAATAGCTGCCTCCGAGATGGAGGACAGGTTTCGGGACCTTTTCAGCGCGTGCTTTTCGGCTGGGAAGTTCCCGAAACTGTGGAAGGAGGGGCAGCTTTGCCTCCTCCGAAAGGCGGGACGCCCGGTGGACTCCCCCTCGGCATACCGGCCCGTCGTGTTGCTCGATGAGGTCGGTAAATTGTTCGAGGGGATAGTCGCCTCCCGGCTCGGGCGCCATTTGCGGGATGTGGGGCCGGATCTGTCGGACGCCCAATTCGGTTTCCGTCGTGGGCGTTCGACGATCGACGCGCTGGCCCTACTCAAGGGCCAGGTGAAGGAGGCAGTCGAGGCGGGGGACGGAGTGCTGGCGGTGTCATTCGACATTGCCAATGCCTTCAACTCCGTGCCCCACTCGACGATATTGGAGGCGCTCCGGTATCACGGAGTGCCCCAATATCTGCGGAGCCTTCTGGCCAGCTACTTGGAGGACCGAGAGGTCCTCCTCGTAGACAAGACGGCCACATTGAGGCGGTACGGCGCAGAGTCCGGTGTTCCACAGGGGTCGGTACTTGGGCCCCCGCTGTGGAACATCGGGTTCGATTGGCTGCTGCGGGGAGCCCTCCTCCCGGGCACGAGTGTCATCTGCTACGCGGATGACACTCTCCTCACTGCACGGGGGAGGAGATTCGCGGACGCGGCCTGTCTGGCCTCGGCTGGCGGATCCTTGGTTGCAGAGAGGATCCGCCGCCTGGGATTGAAGGTGGCGCTGCACAAGACCGAGGCCGTGTTCTTTCGCGGGCCTCGGCAGCGCTGCCCACGCGACGCCCACATCGTCGTGGAGGGCGTCCGTATAGAGGTCCAGCCCCGGATGAAATATCTGGGCCTGGTGCTGGACGACAGGTGGCGCTTCGGCCCGCATTTCAGCGGGCTGTCGACGCGCCTGTTGAAGGCCGCGGACGCCCTCTCGTGGCTCCTCCCGAACCTGGGGGGGCCCAAGGCGAAATGCCGGCGCCTCTATGCCGGCATCTTGCGGAGCATGGCCCTGTACGGGGCCCCCATTTGGGCGGACTCCCTCCACAGGAGGGAGAACGCGACCGCCATCCGCAAGCCCCAAAGGGCCATTGCACTGCGGGTGGCGAGGGCCTACCGGTCGGTGGGTTTCTCGGCGGCGTGCGCTCTGGCCGGCACCCCTCCTTGGGAGTTGGAGGCTTGGGTGCTGGCCAGGGTGTATGAGTGGACGGCGCATCGCAGGGCGCTCGGGGAGCGCCCCGTCGCCGAAGAGCGGGAGGCCGTGCGGCGGGAGGCGAGGGACGCCATCGTCCTCCATTGGACGGAGGACCTCGCCACCGCCACCTTTGGCCGCCGGACGTTGGACGCGCTCGGTCCGGTCCTCCGGGCCTGGCTCGAGCGGCCCCATGGTTTCCTCTCGTTCCGTCTGGTGCAGGTGTTGTCCGGGCATGGCTGCTTCGGAACGTACCTGCACCGGATCGGGAGGGAGGAAGCCCCGGCGTGCCACGACTGCGGCGCGGCGGAGGACACGGCGCAGCACACCCTCGAAGTGTGCCCAGCTTGGTCCGAGCCGCGCCGCAGTCTGATTGCGGAGATCGGACAGGACCTCTCGCTTCCCGGTGTGGTCAACGCCATGCTGGGGAGCGAGGGGGCCTGGTCAGCGGTCGCCTCCTTTTGCGAGGACGTAGTCTCGCAAAAGGAGGCGGCGGAGCGCGCGCGGGAGGAAGACCCTCTCGCAGCGCCGCTCCGCAGAAGAAGAAGAGGTCGGAGAAGACGCGGTCTTCTCCCTCTTCATGGTGGCGACGGGCGGGCGACAGGCGCGGGGGCGCCTTCGCCCGCATTGCACCCGTCACCACCTTCGTCTGTCATTCCCGGGCCCGCCCCCCCCCCCACGGGGAGGGCGTGAGGTCCGCTGTGCGGGTCATCGTCGGCGGAGGACTGGAAGTAAAGGCTGTGCCGGTTTCCCAGTCCCCGCCACTAGGACGAAGCGGGAATGCCGCTGGGTCGTTTTAGTGGGTATACCGGGTCAGACCGGGGAGTCCCACATAGCCCGCCCATCCCCCGATGGACGGGTATGCGTAATGCATTTTTTCCCAGCGACAAAAAAAAAAAAAAAAAAAAAAAAAAAAAAAAAAAAAAAAAAAAAAAAAAAAAAAAAAAAAGGTTAGGTTAGGTTAGGTTAGGTTAGGTTAGGTTAGGTTAGGTTAGGTTAGGTTAGGTTAGGTTAGGTTAGGTTAGGTTAGGTTAGGTTAGGTTAGGTTAGGTTAGGTTAGGTTAGGTTAGGTTAGGTTAGGTTAGGTTAGGTTAGGTTAGGTTAGGTTAGGTTAGGTTAGGTTAGGTTAGGTTAGGTTAGGTTAGGTTAGGTTAGGTTAGGTTAGGTTAGGTTAGGTTAGGTTAGGTTAGGTTAGGTTAGGTTAGGTTAGGTTAGGTTAGGTTAGGTTAGGTTAGGTTAGGTTAGGTTAGGTTAGGTTAGGTTAGGTTAGGTTAGGTTAGGTTAGGTTAGGTTAGGTTAGGTTAGGTTAGGTTGGGGGACCACCCCACAGTGCTTGCGTCCACGTCGCGTCCCCTGGAAACGACCCAGTTTGACCACCGTAACGGAGTGGCAGACTGGGCTCGGCCAAAGTGCACTGTGACTATCGTAGCTCATTTTGCCTTGCGAGTACGAACCTGCGGAGGCTATGCCTAAACCCACGCGGGATGCCTGCGGGCGATATTTTAAACCCAAAGGCCCTTCTCAGGGCCAACCCAAAGGCCCTTCTCAGGGCCAACCCAAAGGCCCTTCTCAGGGCCAAACCGACGCTTCGGCGTCAGAGGCTAGCCGCGCGCCGTCTGCGGCTAGCTTCTTCGGAAGAACGGACTTGTCGGATTTGTCTGACTCCGACGATGAGTCAATGGTTGGCGTCTCGGGTGCAGGCGACTCGCAGTCGCGAAAGCGGGCCTTCCTGCGGGATGGGTCCGAGGGCTCCTCGGCGTCAGGGTCGACGAGGCTGTCAAAGACTAAAAAGTCGACGACGGCCGCGGACACCCACGTCGTTGGGCTCGCGGACGCCCAACGTAAGTTGGATCTTGCGCAGCGGGCGCAGCTCCAGCAGGAGCTTGAGGAGCGGGTTGCCGCAAGGGAGAGGCGGGCGCACGTCACCCGGGCAAAGTCCGGGTACGGTGCGTCCCGTGTGCTATACGCGGACCACTCCCTGCTGGAGCTGGAACAAATGGCGGAGGAGGACGAGGCGGAAATTTTGGAGGTTGCCTCAAAGTCCTCAAATTTGAAGGGGACCTTCCAAAAGGCCCTCAAATGTCGGGCCGCGAGCTTGCGCGGTGTGGTCAAGGAGCTAGTCCAGCGAAAAGCCACTGACGAGACACGGCAACTGCAGGCGAGGGTGGATCGCCTGCAGGTGGAAGTCAGTGAGCTTCATCGCAAGCTGGCTGAAGCCACGGCCCGGCCGCAGCAGGCCCCCGCCGAGACGACGAAGACGAGTCCTGCGGCAGAGGGCCCTTCCTCCAACTCCAACCTTGAGGACATAATCCGCAAGGTGGTAATGGAGGAGCGGGCCTTCACGCGAGCCTGCCTGGCAGGAATAGAGGACCGGCTCCTGCCAGAAAAGCGCCTCCGACCGCCGCTTGCGGCGGACAAGGGGCGCTCCGAGCCGGGGCCGTCTTCCTTATCCCAGGTCCAGGAGGACGCCCTTCTCCCCTTGACTACCCCGTCCAATGAGGGGACGGAAGTGGTCGGGCGGGGGAAGGGCAAAGCCAAAAAGTCGGCGGCTGCCGCCCCAGCCGTCCCCACTCCCAACCACTCGCAGACGACTGGCAGAGGGGGGGGGAAGCGGGGAGGTAGAGGAAGAGCGAGGGAAAAGGGGCAGCAGGTCTCCCCAAAGGCCGCGGCCGTCGTGGTGGCCCTCACCGCGGAGGCGGCGGAGCAGGACGCCCTTCTCCCCTCGACCACCCCGTCCAATGAGTGGACGAAAGTGGTCGGGAGACGGAAGGGCAAAGCCAAAAAGTCGGCGGCTGCCGCCCCAGCCGTCCCCGCTCCCAGCCGGTCGCAGACGACCGGCAGAGGGGGGGGGAAGCGGGGAGGTAGAGGTAGAGCGAGGGGAAAGGGGCAGCTAGTCTCCCCAAAAACCGCGGCCGTCGTGGTGACCCTCACCGCGGAGGCAGCGGAGCGCGGGGAGACGTACGCGTCCATTTTGGTGCGGGCGCGTAGCAATGCCGATCCCACTCAACTGGGGATCGGCAGTGTGACTTGCCGGCGGACCCAAGCCGGGGCTCGATTATTCGAGTTCCCGGGGGCAGAGGGGGGAGCCCGCGCGGACCTCTTTGCAGCTAAGCTGCAGGAGGTCATCGCGGACTCCGCCAAGGTGGCCCGACCGGTAAAGTTGGTGACACTCGAGGTGACGGATCTCGACGATTCCGTCACCAAGGAGGAGGTGGTGGAGGCGGTCGCAGCGTTAGGGGGCTGCGACGTCGCGGCGGTCCAGAGTCGGGACATAAGGCCCGGCCGCGGTGGCATGGGCACCGTCCGCCTTGAGTGCCCGATTCCCGCTGCCAGAGCCGTCCTGGCGAAGGGCCGGCTGACGGTCGGCTTCAGCTCGGGTGCGGTCAGGGCACTCGAGGACCAGCCGCTGAGGTGTTTCCGGTGCTTCGGCATCGGCCACACCCGGGCTCTGTGTCCGTCCGCGGTAGACAGGTCAGACACCTGCTACCGCTGTGGCATGGGGGGCCACCAAACCGCCTCCTGTGAGGTCGCCACGCCGCACTGCTCGGTCTGTGCTGCCAGTGGCTGCCAAGCGGACCACGTGATGAAGGGGAGGAACTGCAATCCTCCCCCTAAGCGTGGCAAAGTACAGGCGCCAACCGGGCCTGTTGCGGCTGCCGGTACCGCCGTTCCTGCGGCGGCTGCGGAGGGGGGTGCGATGTCCGACTGATGGATATAGTCGAACATCGCATCCTTCAGACTAACGCCAACCACTGCAGGGCAGCCCAAGATCTGCTGATGCAGACAATGGCTGAGTGGTTGGTGGACTTGGCGGTGGTCGCCGAGCCTTACTCGGTCCCTGGCCGTTGGCTGGGTGACCGGGATGGCCTGGTGGCGTTGGTAGCGCGGTCTTCCACGGACTCCCCTCCCCTCTCGCTCTTAGAGAGGGGACCGGGATACGTGGCCGCCGCGTGGGGGGACATGGCCCTGGTCGGGGTCTATTTCTCCCCAAACCGCCCTCTCTCGGACTTTGAGGATTTCCTGGAGGTCCTCACTGCAGTCGTAGGGAGGGCGGCGCCTCGCCAGGTTGTGGTGTTGGGCGACCTGAACGCCAAGTCGGCGGCCTGGGGCAACCCGGCCGCCGGGTGCAACGTCCGGGGACGCGCTGTTGAGTTCTGGGCGGCCTCAAGCGGTATGTCCCTCCTCAACAGGGGGACGGTCCACACGTGTGTGCGGCAACAGGGTGGGTCGGTGGTGGACGTCACGTTCGCCACCCCCGCGCTGGCCGCCCGCGTCGTGAACTGGCGGGTTGAGATGGTGGAGACCTTGTCGGACCACCGATACGTGCGGTTCGACATCTCCACCCAGGGGGGGGGGATAGCCCGCGCTGGGCAATCTCCCTTCCCGCGGTGGGCACTCACCCGCCTGGACCGGGAGGCAGCCAAGGAGGCGGCTTTCCTCCAAGACTGGCTGTCGCCCCCTGTTGAGGTCCTGGACGTAGACGCCGCAGCGGTTCAGCTCAGAGGGGCCCTGACCGAGGTGTGCAATTCCAGCATGCCTCGGTCTCGCCGTCCGCCTCCCCGTCGCGCCGTTTATTGGTGGACGGAGGAGCTGGAGGGGCTTCGGACCGCCTGCGTGGCGGCCAGAAGGGCCTACGCGCGCAGCCGGCGGCGCAGCGCCCTAAACCGAGTCCGGGCAGAAGAGGACCGCCTATACGCCTCCTACCGAGAGGCGACGACGGTCCTCAAGTCTGCAATGGGCGCTGCGAGAGACTCGGCGAGGGCCGAGATGCTGGAGGGTCTCGACAGGGATCCCTATGGGAGGCCATACAAGGCGGCGCGGAACCAGCTCCGCCCCTATGGTCCCCCACTGTCAGAGACCCTCGAGCCAGCACTGCTGGATGGGGTGGTCCGGTCCCTGTTTCCGCGCAGGACCGACTTCGCCCCACCAACAATGGATCCCCCGCAAGGGGCGGCTTCGCCGGAGGAGGAGGTCCCTCCAGTAACGGCGGCGGAGATCTACGCGGGGGTACTCAGCCTCCGCGCCAAGAAGACGGCCCCCGGGCCGGACGGCGTCCCCGCACGGGTGGTGGCAATAGCTGCCTCCGAGATGGAGGACAGGTTTCGGGACCTTTTCAGCGCGTGCTTTTCGGCTGGGAAGTTCCCGAAACTGTGGAAGGAGGGGCAGCTTTGCCTCCTCCGAAAGGCGGGACGCCCGGTGGACTCCCCCTCGGCATACCGGCCCGTCGTGTTGCTCGATGAGGTCGGAAAATTGTTCGAGGGGATAGTCGCCTCCCGGCTCGGGAGCCATTTGCGGGATGTGGGGCCGGATCTGTCGGACGCCCAATTTGGTTTCCGTCGTGGGCGTTCGACGATCGACGCGCTGGCCCTACTCAAGGGCCAGGTGAAGGAGGCAGTCGAGGCGGGGGACGGAGTGCTGGCGGTGTCATTCGACATTGCCAATGCCTTCAACTCCGTGCCCCACTCGACGATATTGGAGGCGCTCCGGTATCACGGAGTGCCCCAATATCTGCGGAGCCTCCTGGCCAGCTACTTGGAGGACCGAGAGGTCCTCCTCGTAGACAAGACGGCCACAGTGAGGCGGTACGGCGCAGAGTCCGGTGTTCCACAGGGGTCGGTGCTTGGGCCCCCGCTGTGGAACATCGGGTTCGATTGGCTGCTGCGGGGAGCCCTCCTCCCGGGCACGAGTGTCATATGCTACGCGGATGACACTCTGCTCACTGCACGGGGGAGGAGTTTCGGGGACGCGGCCTGTCTGGCCTCGGCTGGCGGATCCTTG
>OY720368.1:2500-15000 GCA_963082945.1 Cerastis leucographa
CCTAACCTAACCTAACCTAACCTAACCTAACCTAACCTAACCTAACCTAACCTAACCTAACCTAACCTAACCTAACCTAACCTAACCTAACCTAACCTAACCTAACCTAACCTAACCTAACCTAACCTAACCTAACCTAACCTAACCTAACCTAACCTAACCTAACCTAACCTAACCTAACCTAACCTAACCTAACCTAACCTAACCTAACCTAACCTAACCTAACCTAACCTAACCTAACCTAACCTAACCTAACCTAACCTAACCTAACCTAACCTAACCTAACCTAACCTAACCTAACCTAACCTAACCTAACCTAACCTAACCTAACCTAACCTAACCTAACCTAACCTAACCTAACCTAACCTAACCTAACCTAACCTAACCTAACCTAACCTAACCTAACCTAACCTAACCTAACCTAACCTAACCTAACCTAACCTAACCTAACCTAACCTAACCTAACCTAACCTAACCTAACCTAACCTAACCTAACCTAACCTAACCTAACCTAACCTAACCTAACCTAACCTAACCTAACCTAACCTAACCTAACCTAACCTAACCTAACCTAACCTAACCTAACCTAACCTAACCTAACCTAACCTAACCTAACCTAACCTAACCTAACCTAACCTAACCTAACCTAACCTAACCTAACCTAACCTAACCTAACCTAACCTAACCTAACCTAACCTAACCTAACCTAACCTAACCTAACCTAACCTAACCTAACCTAACCTAACCTAACCTAACCTAACCTAACCTAACCTAACCTAACCTAACCTAACCTAACCTAACCTAACCTAACCTAACCTAACCTAACCTAACCTAACCTAACCTAACCTAACCTAACCTAACCTAACCTAACCTAACCTAACCTAACCTAACCTAACCTAACCTAACCTAACCTAACCTAACCTAACCTAACCTAACCTAACCTAACCTAACCTAACCTAACCTAACCTAACCTAACCTAACCTAACCTAACCTAACCTAACCTAACCTAACCTAACCTAACCTAACCTAACCTAACCTAACCTAACCTAACCTAACCTAACCTAACCTAACCTAACCTAACCTAACCTAACCTAACCTAACCTAACCTAACCTAACCTAACCTAACCTAACCTAACCTAACCTAACCTAACCTAACCTAACCTAACCTAACCTAACCTAACCTAACCTAACCTAACCTAACCTAACCTAACCTAACCTAACCTAACCTAACCTAACCTAACCTAACCTAACCTAACCTAACCTAACCTAACCTAACCTAACCTAACCTAACCTAACCTAACCTAACCTAACCTAACCTAACCTAACCTAACCTAACCTAACCTAACCTAACCTAACCTAACCTAACCTAACCTAACCTAACCTAACCTAACCTAACCTAACCTAACCTAACCTAACCTAACCTAACCTAACCTAACCTAACCTAACCTAACCTAACCTAACCTAACCTAACCTAACCTAACCTAACCTAACCTAACCTAACCTAACCTAACCTAACCTAACCTAACCTAACCTAACCTAACCTAACCTAACCTAACCTAACCTAACCTAACCTAACCTAACCTAACCTAACCTAACCTAACCTAACCTAACCTAACCTAACCTAACCTAACCTAACCTAACCTAACCTAACCTAACCTAACCTAACCTAACCTAACCTAACCTAACCTAACCTAACCTAACCTAACCTAACCTAACCTAACCTAACCTAACCTAACCTAACCTAACCTAACCTAACCTAACCTAACCTAACCTAACCTAACCTAACCTAACCTAACCTAACCTAACCTAACCTAACCTAACCTAACCTAACCTAACCTAACCTAACCTAACCTAACCTAACCTAACCTAACCTAACCTAACCTAACCTAACCTAACCTAACCTAACCTAACCTAACCTAACCTAACCTAACCTAACCTAACCTAACCTAACCTAACCTAACCTAACCTAACCTAACCTAACCTAACCTAACCTAACCTAACCTAACCTAACCTAACCTAACCTAACCTAACCTAACCTAACCTAACCTAACCTAACCTAACCTAACCTAACCTAACCTAACCTAACCTAACCTAACCTAACCTAACCTAACCTAACCTAACCTAACCTAACCTAACCTAACCTAACCTAACCTAACCTAACCTAACCTAACCTAACCTAACCTAACCTAACCTAACCTAACCTAACCTAACCTAACCTAACCTAACCTAACCTAACCTAACCTAACCTAACCTAACCTAACCTAACCTAACCTAACCTAACCTAACCTAACCTAACCTAACCTAACCTAACCTAACCTAACCTAACCTAACCTAACCTAACCTAACCTAACCTAACCTAACCTAACCTAACCTAACCTAACCTAACCTAACCTAACCTAACCTAACCTAACCTAACCTAACCTAACCTAACCTAACCTAACCTAACCTAACCTAACCTAACCTAACCTAACCTAACCTAACCTAACCTAACCTAACCTAACCTAACCTAACCTAACCTAACCTAACCTAACCTAACCTAACCTAACCTAACCTAACCTAACCTAACCTAACCTAACCTAACCTAACCTAACCTAACCTAACCTAACCTAACCTAACCTAACCTAACCTAACCTAACCTAACCTAACCTAACCTAACCTAACCTAACCTAACCTAACCTAACCTAACCTAACCTAACCTAACCTAACCTAACCTAACCTAACCTAACCTAACCTAACCTAACCTAACCTAACCTAACCTAACCTAACCTAACCTAACCTAACCTAACCTAACCTAACCTAACCTAACCTAACCTAACCTAACCTAACCTAACCTAACCTAACCTAACCTAACCTAACCTAACCTAACCTAACCTAACCTAACCTAACCTAACCTAACCTAACCTAACCTAACCTAACCTAACCTAACCTAACCTAACCTAACCTAACCTAACCTAACCTAACCTAACCTAACCTAACCTAACCTAACCTAACCTAACCTAACCTAACCTAACCTAACCTAACCTAACCTAACCTAACCTAACCTAACCTAACCTAACCTAACCTAACCTAACCTAACCTAACCTAACCTAACCTAACCTAACCTAACCTAACCTAACCTAACCTAACCTAACCTAACCTAACCTAACCTAACCTAACCTAACCTAACCTAACCTAACCTAACCTAACCTAACCTAACCTAACCTAACCTAACCTAACCTAACCTAACCTAACCTAACCTAACCTAACCTAACCTAACCTAACCTAACCTAACCTAACCTAACCTAACCTAACCTAACCTAACCTAACCTAACCTAACCTAACCTAACCTAACCTAACCTAACCTAACCTAACCTAACCTAACCTAACCTAACCTAACCTAACCTAACCTAACCTAACCTAACCTAACCTAACCTAACCTAACCTAACCTAACCTAACCTAACCTAACCTAACCTAACCTAACCTAACCTAACCTAACCTAACCTAACCTAACCTAACCTAACCTAACCTAACCTAACCTAACCTAACCTAACCTAACCTAACCTAACCTAACCTAACCTAACCTAACCTAACCTAACCTAACCTAACCTAACCTAACCTAACCTAACCTAACCTAACCTAACCTAACCTAACCTAACCTAACCTAACCTAACCTAACCTAACCTAACCTAACCTAACCTAACCTAACCTAACCTAACCTAACCTAACCTAACCTAACCTAACCTAACCTAACCTAACCTAACCTAACCTAACCTAACCTAACCTAACCTAACCTAACCTAACCTAACCTAACCTAACCTAACCTAACCTAACCTAACCTAACCTAACCTAACCTAACCTAACCTAACCTAACCTAACCTAACCTAACCTAACCTAACCTAACCTAACCTAACCTAACCTAACCTAACCTAACCTAACCTAACCTAACCTAACCTAACCTAACCTAACCTAACCTAACCTAACCTAACCTAACCTAACCTAACCTAACCTAACCTAACCTAACCTAACCTAACCTAACCTAACCTAACCTAACCTAACCTAACCTAACCTAACCTAACCTAACCTAACCTAACCTAACCTAACCTAACCTAACCTAACCTAACCTAACCTAACCTAACCTAACCTAACCTAACCTAACCTAACCTAACCTAACCTAACCTAACCTAACCTAACCTAACCTAACCTAACCTAACCTAACCTAACCTAACCTAACCTAACCTAACCTAACCTAACCTAACCTAACCTAACCTAACCTAACCTAACCTAACCTAACCTAACCTAACCTAACCTAACCTAACCTAACCTAACCTAACCTAACCTAACCTAACCTAACCTAACCTAACCTAACCTAACCTAACCTAACCTAACCTAACCTAACCTAACCTAACCTAACCTAACCTAACCTAACCTAACCTAACCTAACCTAACCTAACCTAACCTAACCTAACCTAACCTAACCTAACCTAACCTAACCTAACCTAACCTAACCTAACCTAACCTAACCTAACCTAACCTAACCTAACCTAACCTAACCTAACCTAACCTAACCTAACCTAACCTAACCTAACCTAACCTAACCTAACCTAACCTAACCTAACCTAACCTAACCTAACCTAACCTAACCTAACCTAACCTAACCTAACCTAACCTAACCTAACCTAACCTAACCTAACCTAACCTAACCTAACCTAACCTAACCTAACCTAACCTAACCTAACCTAACCTAACCTAACCTAACCTAACCTAACCTAACCTAACCTAACCTAACCTAACCTAACCTAACCTAACCTAACCTAACCTAACCTAACCTAACCTAACCTAACCTAACCTAACCTAACCTAACCTAACCTAACCTAACCTAACCTAACCTAACCTAACCTAACCTAACCTAACCTAACCTAACCTAACCTAACCTAACCTAACCTAACCTAACCTAACCTAACCTAACCTAACCTAACCTAACCTAACCTAACCTAACCTAACCTAACCTAACCTAACCTAACCTAACCTAACCTAACCTAACCTAACCTAACCTAACCTAACCTAACCTAACCTAACCTAACCTAACCTAACCTAACCTAACCTAACCTAACCTAACCTAACCTAACCTAACCTAACCTAACCTAACCTAACCTAACCTAACCTAACCTAACCTAACCTAACCTAACCTAACCTAACCTAACCTAACCTAACCTAACCTAACCTAACCTAACCTAACCTAACCTAACCTAACCTAACCTAACCTAACCTAACCTAACCTAACCTAACCTAACCTAACCTAACCTAACCTAACCTAACCTAACCTAACCTAACCTAACCTAACCTAACCTAACCTAACCTAACCTAACCTAACCTAACCTAACCTAACCTAACCTAACCTAACCTAACCTAACCTAACCTAACCTAACCTAACCTAACCTAACCTAACCTAACCTAACCTAACCTAACCTAACCTAACCTAACCTAACCTAACCTAACCTAACCTAACCTAACCTAACCTAACCTAACCTAACCTAACCTAACCTAACCTAACCTAACCTAACCTAACCTAACCTAACCTAACCTAACCTAACCTAACCTAACCTAACCTAACCTAACCTAACCTAACCTAACCTAACCTAACCTAACCTAACCTAACCTAACCTAACCTAACCTAACCTAACCTAACCGATATCTTCGCCATTAAGGGTGCGTTTTTGACGCTGTTTTCAGCATTTTTAGACTTTAGTGGGCCTCCGCCTACGTTTTGACAATATTTTACCACCCTAGAAGCGTTTTCAAAAATCTTCCCTTACGACACTTAGAAAAATTTTAGAATTTCAGACAAAATCTTCCAAAGGGGAATGCCTATAAAATGCCTGAAATGGACAAAAACTGCAAATAATCCTTAATTGTATTTAAAATAAAATATGAATAATGAAATAAATCTCACGTTTGTTTAAGTAGGGTATAAATTATAGGAATCATTAAAATATTTAACTTGATATCCGTTAAAGTTATTCTTATTCTTATTGAAGGTCAATGTTTATTTGACAGGAGTAAGTGACATTCAGCCAAAAAGGAATCGTCAAATAATCCATTACAAACTATTTTAAGGAATTAGTGCACAGTCAATAATTAATTTAACACAAGTCGACCTATGTGTACCATAAATATAATTAAAACAATATACGCATGTATATATAAATTAAAATCAAATTATTTTTAAAATGGAAAACGTATCGTAGGCTGTATGAATCATATGTCCTTTGCCTTACTGTCAGTTTGACATTACTGCATTTTCGATTGTTTGTTTACTTGATTCTTGGTTTTGTGCTTGTGACTTATACGTACTTACCTACTTACTTTATGATATTTCGACGACTGTGGCCATTTTTTAATGATTTTGATTTTACTTCTGCACACGATACCCATTTTTGAACACGGACTTAGATTGGACGCACCTAAACGATGACTCGGCTTTTTGAGGACAAACCTGAACCTACTTTAAATATGACGCTGTTGTGTATTTTGGACTTGTGTGTGCCCCGTGTACATTTAAAAATGGTTAGAAACCTGCACTATGTTAATTGTTATCGTTAACCTAGACTTAACCTATATTTCAGAAAAATGTTTGTAACTGACTTCTACCTAGTTTTTTGATAATAATTAAAATTGTAATGGGTTACCTACGACTTGCAGTAAAATTTGGCGTATATTTCATTGTTGTTCATTTCAGGCATTTTTCTATACGGCTGATGGGCATTCCCCTTTAGTGTTCTTCCAAATTTTCCTACAAATATTACTTTAGATTATAGTTACAATAGTACTCACCTACCATCCCTGTGTTCCGGTGCCCGTTTCGTGTCCCGGACTCAAGGCTGGGGGTTGAAAACCAAAATTTTTTGACTCAAAAACTGGTTTTTTGAGCAAAACCCAAAATTTTTGTTCGGCACTCACCCCTTTCTATTTCGTAGTTAGCTAGCCCGCGCGAAGCCGCGTCTCTGGACACCTCACTCGCGGGTCTAGCTCAAATAGAACTTTGCATTTTTCAAAATTATTGTTTTTTATTAGTTTCTGCTAGTACCTAAAATCCACCTAAGGGATCACGCTAAACACATAAACGTTGATATCTTCGCCATTAAGGGTGCGTTTTTGACGCTGTTTTCAGCATTTTTAGACTTTAGTGGGCCTCCGCCTACGTTTTGACAATATTTTACCACCCTAGAAGCGTTTTCAAAAATCTTCCCTTACGACACTTAGAAAAATTTTAGAATTTCAGACAAAATCTTCCAAATTTAGTGTTCTTCCAAATTTTCCTACAAATATTACTTTAGATTATAGTTACAATAGTACTCACCTACCATCCCTGTGTTCCGGTGCCCGTTTCGTGTCCCGGACTCAAGGCTGGGGGTTGAAAACCAAAATTTTTTGACTCAAAAACTGGTTTTTTGAGCAAAACCCAAAATTTTTGTTCGGCACTCACCCCTTTCTATTTCGTAGTTAGCTAGCCCGCGCGAAGCCGCGTCTCTGGACACCTCACTCGCGGGTCTAGCTCAAATAGAACTTTGCATTTTTCAAAATTATTGTTTTTTATTAGTTTCTGCTAGTACCTAAAATCCACCTAAGGGATCACGCTAAACACATAAACGTTGATATCTTCGCCATTAAGGGTGCGTTTTTGACGCTGTTTTCAGCATTTTTAGACTTTAGTGGGCCTCCGCCTACGTTTTGACAATATTTTACCACCCTAGAAGCGTTTTCAAAAATCTTCCCTTACGACACTTAGAAAAATTTTAGAATTTCAGACAAAATCTTCCAAATTTAGTGTTCTTCCAAATTTTCCTACAAATATTACTTTAGATTATAGTTACAATAGTACTCACCTACCATCCCTGTGTTCCGGTGCCCGTTTCGTGTCCCGGACTCAAGGCTGGGGGTTGAAAACCAAAATTTTTTGACTCAAAAACTGGTTTTTTGAGCAAAACCCAAAATTTTTGTTCGGCACTCACCCCTTTCTATTTCGTAGTTAGCTAGCCCGCGCGAAGCCGCGTCTCTGGACACCTCACTCGCGGGTCTAGCTCAAATAGAACTTTGCATTTTTCAAAATTATTGTTTTTTATTAGTTTCTGCTAGTACCTAAAATCCACCTAAGGGATCACGCTAAACACATAAACGTTGATATCTTCGCCATTAAGGGTGCGTTTTTGACGCTGTTTTCAGCATTTTTAGACTTTAGTGGGCCTCCGCCTACGTTTTGACAATATTTTACCACCCTAGAAGCGTTTTCAAAAATCTTCCCTTACGACACTTAGAAAAATTTTAGAATTTCAGACAAAATCTTCCAAAGGGGAATGCCTATAAAATGCCTGAAATGGACAAAAACTGCAAATAATCCTTAATTGTATTTAAAATAAAATATGAATAATGAAATAAATCTCACGTTTGTTTAAGTAGGGTATAAATTATAGGAATCATTAAAATATTTAACTTGATATCCGTTAAAGTTATTCTTATTCTTATTGAAGGTCAATGTTTATTTGACAGGAGTAAGTGACATTCAGCCAAAAAGGAATCGTCAAATAATCCATTACAAACTATTTTAAGGAATTAGTGCACAGTCAATAATTAATTTAACACAAGTCGACCTATGTGTACCATAAATATAATTAAAACAATATACGCATGTATATATAAATTAAAATCAAATTATTTTTAAAATGGAAAACGTATCGTAGGCTGTATGAATCATATGTCCTTTGCCTTACTGTCAGTTTGACATTACTGCATTTTCGATTGTTTGTTTACTTGATTCTTGGTTTTGTGCTTGTGACTTATACGTACTTACCTACTTACTTTATGATATTTCGACGACTGTGGCCATTTTTTAATGATTTTGATTTTACTTCTGCACACGATACCCATTTTTGAACACGGACTTAGATTGGACGCACCTAAACGATGACTCGGCTTTTTGAGGACAAACCTGAACCTACTTTAAATATGACGCTGTTGTGTATTTTGGACTTGTGTGTGCCCCGTGTACATTTAAAAATGGTTAGAAACCTGCACTATGTTAATTGTTATCGTTAACCTAGACTTAACCTATATTTCAGAAAAATGTTTGTAACTGACTTCTACCTAGTTTTTTGATAATAATTAAAATTGTAATGGGTTACCTACGACTTGCAGTAAAATTTGGCGTATATTTCATTGTTGTTCATTTCAGGCATTTTTCTATACGGCTGATGGGCATTCCCCTTTAGTGTTCTTCCAAATTTTCCTACAAATATTACTTTAGATTATAGTTACAATAGTACTCACCTACCATCCCTGTGTTCCGGTGCCCGTTTCGTGTCCCGGACTCAAGGCTGGGGGTTGAAAACCAAAATTTTTTGACTCAAAAACTGGTTTTTTGAGCAAAACCCAAAATTTTTGTTCGGCACTCACCCCTTTCTATTTCGTAGTTAGCTAGCCCGCGCGAAGCCGCGTCTCTGGACACCTCACTCGCGGGTCTAGCTCAAATAGAACTTTGCATTTTTCAAAATTATTGTTTTTTATTAGTTTCTGCTAGTACCTAAAATCCACCTAAGGGATCACGCTAAACACATAAACGTTGATATCTTCGCCATTAAGGGTGCGTTTTTGACGCTGTTTTCAGCATTTTTAGACTTTAGTGGGCCTCCGCCTACGTTTTGACAATATTTTACCACCCTAGAAGCGTTTTCAAAAATCTTCCCTTACGACACTTAGAAAAATTTTAGAATTTCAGACAAAATCTTCCAAATTTAGTGTTCTTCCAAATTTTCCTACAAATATTACTTTAGATTATAGTTACAATAGTACTCACCTACCATCCCTGTGTTCCGGTGCCCGTTTCGTGTCCCGGACTCAAGGCTGGGGGTTGAAAACCAAAATTTTTTGACTCAAAAACTGGTTTTTTGAGCAAAACCCAAAATTTTTGTTCGGCACTCACCCCTTTCTATTTCGTAGTTAGCTAGCCCGCGCGAAGCCGCGTCTCTGGACACCTCACTCGCGGGTCTAGCTCAAATAGAACTTTGCATTTTTCAAAATTATTGTTTTTTATTAGTTTCTGCTAGTACCTAAAATCCACCTAAGGGATCACGCTAAACACATAAACGTTGATATCTTCGCCATTAAGGGTGCGTTTTTGACGCTGTTTTCAGCATTTTTAGACTTTAGTGGGCCTCCGCCTACGTTTTGACAATATTTTACCACCCTAGAAGCGTTTTCAAAAATCTTCCCTTACGACACTTAGAAAAATTTTAGAATTTCAGACAAAATCTTCCAAATTTAGTGTTCTTCCAAATTTTCCTACAAATATTACTTTAGATTATAGTTACAATAGTACTCACCTACCATCCCTGTGTTCCGGTGCCCGTTTCGTGTCCCGGACTCAAGGCTGGGGGTTGAAAACCAAAATTTTTTGACTCAAAAACTGGTTTTTTGAGCAAAACCCAAAATTTTTGTTCGGCACTCACCCCTTTCTATTTCGTAGTTAGCTAGCCCGCGCGAAGCCGCGTCTCTGGACACCTCACTCGCGGGTCTAGCTCAAATAGAACTTTGCATTTTTCAAAATTATTGTTTTTTATTAGTTTCTGCTAGTACCTAAAATCCACCTAAGGGATCACGCTAAACACATAAACGTTGATATCTTCGCCATTAAGGGTGCGTTTTTGACGCTGTTTTCAGCATTTTTAGACTTTAGTGGGCCTCCGCCTACGTTTTGACAATATTTTACCACCCTAGAAGCGTTTTCAAAAATCTTCCCTTACGACACTTAGAAAAATTTTAGAATTTCAGACAAAATCTTCCAAATTTAGTGTTCTTCCAAATTTTCCTACAAATATTACTTTAGATTATAGTTACAATAGTACTCACCTACCATCCCTGTGTTCCGGTGCCCGTTTCGTGTCCCGGACTCAAGGCTGGGGGTTGAAAACCAAAATTTTTTGACTCAAAAACTGGTTTTTTGAGCAAAACCCAAAATTTTTGTTCGGCACTCACCCCTTTCTATTTCGTAGTTAGCTAGCCCGCGCGAAGCCGCGTCTCTGGACACCTCACTCGCGGGTCTAGCTCAAATAAAATTTTGCCCGCCCACCCGCCCTATCGTGTATAGGAAGGCCGGAGTGGGATTTTCAGCAAAATTTATTTTATTGTTTTTGTTTATTTTTGGCCTGTTGATTAGTGTTTGAAGGGAACCAGCGCTTAATTTTGACGGTACGTCGCTTAAACAGCGGATGACCAATATTTTATAATTATTTTATTTATATTGACTACTTACTGTGCTTCCCCCTGTACAGGAGCACAGAAGTACCATTGTTTTAACGTTGTTTTAGGGTTGACGGCTATTCTAAGTAATTTTATCAATAATTTAATTTGCAATATATATTATCTTTTAATCAATTTGAAAATTTGTAAGTTATTAATTCGTCAAAACATTTTAATTTTAATTTCAGTTAATTACTTACTGAGTTCCCCCTTTACAGGGACAAAGAAGTAACTACCTACTGTGTTCCCCCTTTACAGGGACACAGAAGTACCAGTGTCCGGTGCCTTCACCTCTCCTCTTGAGTGGATATTGTTGTCTCGACCCCCTCCATACAGGGGTCCGTTTTAATAGTATCCGCCACTGATGATACTGATGTTTCGCACCCCATCCGCAACCTTGAGGACGATGGGCTCCAGGAGCTCGCCGCGATCGTCGGAGAAAGCGGTGCCTTCACCTACTGACGCGCGGAGGAGAATCTCCTTCGGAGAAGACACTCCTCCTGCGTGCCAGAAAGACCCCGCTACCCCGGGGACGCGACGAGCTCCTGTAAGTGCTCCAAGATCGCTCATGAAGTCTGAGGCCGGGCAACCCAGTCGCATTGCGGAGGCGAGAGCTTGCCTAAATAGAGCTAAGCTCAATTTGGGCAACTCTCGAAACCTCAAGGCCGAGATCAAGACTGCGGTGCTCGAAGCCATAAACAGGCTTTATGAGCTAGTCAAGGAGTCCGAGCAAGACAAGGTCCCTGCCACACCCGCACCCATAGCCGTACCGGTACCCGCCCCCACTGCTGCCTGCGGTCCACACCCCATTTCCGTCGAGGTTCTTGCTGGCCAGACTGAGCTCCTAAACACCATGAAGGAGCACATCTCGGAGTTAAGAGACAACTCCGAGAAACTCGAAAAACTCCGAGACAGTCTGGCCAGCAGGGAACGTGTGGGGGAGACAACCTACGCGAGTGTAGCGGCCGTCAGTAAGAGCTACACCGGGGCAAAAGTCCCGGAGCGAGCGACGCTGCACTCGGTGGTGGTCTCCTCGACACAGGAAATGGACACGGCGGACGAAGTCCTGCAACGTGTGAGGAAAGCAGTGGATGCGAAGGAGGGCTGGGTGCGAGTGGAAAGAGTTCGCAAGGCCAGGGACCAAAAGGTGATCATGGGGTGCGAAACAGAAGAGGAGAGAGCGAAGCTTACGAAGCGATTGGAGTCGGTTGGAGAGAACCTCGTTGTCGAG